>JADDON010000118.1:0-83246 GCA_017140175.1 Fusarium staphyleae
CATCCACACCCCCCACCTGCCGCCCCCGGATTTCCATCCCCTTGGCTTCGGACTCCTCCTCTTTGTGTATTTGTTCATCTTCAGCCGTGACTGAACTTGCATTTTTTTCTCGACGGGGACTTGGGCATCTGCTCCAACCGAATCCCAAGGATCGTGCTCGACTATTGAGCCTCATCCTGTCCCTGTCCGCAATACCTTGGCTCACCTACATTGATCTGCTCTACCTGCCGCCTCTTTGAGTCTCACTCTTACTCTCCACTCTTCACTCTTACGGTCACGACAACAAGGACGACCAGGACGTCACCTATCGCCACAGCAAACAAGACTACTCGAGAATCGATGGCAGTCACAACTACTTGCTCGACGACTTAATCATTTCAATCTCTACTCTCCACTCTACCGCTCTCATCTCACCGTCCGCGACATCGGATGCTTCAATGATCAACAACTTCGATGTGCATCTCTTCCTAGTCATCCTCATCCTATAAGTCTCATGTTTATCGTACTCGGTCATATTCAAACCTAGGATCTCCAGCAGAAGACTGTCCGACATTCGCATTCCGCATCACATTCGACATATCAAGGACAACGCAAACACACCTCGCCCTGTTTGACCGAACCAGTTTCTATCCGGTCAATTTCGATATTTATCTTCCTTCACCACCATCAGAACCGCTTTTCAACACAGCTATGACTACAGAAGCATCAGAAGGGTCTGTCGGCCCGCCGTCACCGGCATCAACCTCAGCAAGGACCGTTACGGGCAAGAATGGCAAAAACAGCAAGAAGCGGGCTTCACCCTCCGGCGACTCAGATCAACCTCAAAAGATCACAAAACGACGTGCTGCCCGTGCCTGCGTATCCTGTCGGGCACGAAAGGTCCGTTGTGACGTGGTCGAGGGAGCACCCTGCGGAAACTGTCGCTGGGACAATGTCGAGGTATGACACCAGAATCTCTGGGCCATGAGGCACCTGGCCCGCTTTCAATCTCCCAGCAGTGACTGACTTTTGAGCAGTGCGTTGTGCAAGAGAGCCGCAGGCGAAAGTGAGTGAATTGCAAACCCCTTCCGGCCATTGTGTACCGATCGACTTCGTCCCGGCTCGTTCCCGGCTCACTGGAGCGGCTTCTTCGGATGGTGTCATGCAACGCTGCGCCTTGGTCGTGGGATTTCGATTGCTAACGGGCTCTGTAGGAAGAACATTCTTACCGCCAGCACCGCGGGCCAGCCCGGCTCCACCGAGGCCCAATTGCGCTGCAAGACCGAACCCAGCAATCCCATGGCGATGAGCACTGCCGACCTTCGGCGTCCCAGCAGCGGCTCTGCCATCTCTACGAGCAGTATCGACGGGCCTAGCAGCTTTCTGAGCAATTCTGGCCTCGATAGCCATGTCCCTCCCATGATCTGTAAGTTTTTAATGATTTCTTTCTAGTCTCAGCCCTGGTTTTGGTGCTCATGCACATTAATGGAGCCTCTGATTGGCTGGCCACAATATTTTTGGAGAACCAGGCGTTCTCCGCATTTTCCAGCCGCCCTTGGCCCGCTTTTACTGTACCCCGCCCTGCCAAATCAAGATTGATCACATGAAATTCGACAACCGATGTATGGGTTCAAGGACGCGTTGGCTAACCACATGACTATAGACCAACGTCCAGGTTACCGCCACGACTCTATTCTGCTTAACAACAAGCCGCATTCCAATGATGGCTCTGCTCAGCGTCAGGTATGGTCTAATCTCATGACCAACCCTGCCGTCTTCGACAACTTGCGTACTTCTCAATTCCTCAGCTCGCTGGAAGAGCAAGATAGCGGTGCCCGGCTCCCTTCTTTCCTACGTCCTCTGCCAAGTAAGATAGCGGCCGAAGATGTCAAGTATCTGCAGGTCAAAGGCGCATTGTCTTTGCCCGCCTTGCCGCTGCAGAATGCCCTGTTACAGGCCTACGTGGAATACGTCCACCCATACATGCCGTTGATGGACCTCAACAACTTCCTCGGCATTGTCCACAGTCGCGACGGTCAGAATGGACAGACCAGTCTTTTTCTCTACCAGGCCGTCATCTTTGCCGCCTCTGCATTCGTTGACATGAAGTACCTTCGCGAGGGTGGTTACACGACACGGAAAGCCGCCCGCAAGTCCTTCTTCCAGAAGACCAGGGTGAGTAATAAGCATGTGAAATTGACCAGGGCTTAGACTAATCCGCCGGTAGCTGCTCTACGATTTTGACTACGAGTCAGATCGCCTTGTCCTCGTCCAGGCTCTACTTCTAATGACGTATTGGTATGAGACCCCGGATGATCAGAAAGACACTTGGCACTGGATGGGTGTGGCAATCTCCCTAGCTCACACCATCGGCCTCCATCGCAACCCTGGATCAACTAGTATGGCGCCAGCCAAGCAGAAGCTGTGGAAGCGAATCTGGTGGTCATGCTTCATGCGAGACCGTCTTATTGCGCTCGGTATGCGACGACCCACGAGAATCAAGGATGAGGACTTTGACGTGCCAATGCTGGTGGAGAGCGACTTTGAAATCGACGTCCTGCCCGAGGACAACACTGTCATCCCGGCGAGCTGCACGCTGGTCCGTAATCTCGACATGCAGCGGGAACTGGCCACTATGTGTATATCCAAGGCGCAACTCTGCGTGTGCATCAGCCACATGCTCAAAGCGCAGTACTCGGTTCTGATTCGGGACAAAATGAAGCCCGAGAACACAACCAACAGCACTATGATGCTGTTTCCTAATAAGCAACTAGACAACGTCGAAAGCGTCACCGAAGTGGACCACGAACTCATGGCCTGGGCCGAGTCCCTGCCCACCTGCTGCCAGTACCGTACCCTGACCCCGTTGGATGTCAAGGACGGACGATCTACCATCGCGGTGCAGCGCACGCTGCTTCATATGGTATACTATACGACTATTTCGGCCCTGCATCGACCCCAGTTCCTCCCGTCTTCGCCTCTCCAAGTGCCCACGACATCTCGCCAGGTCCAGGACATGTCTAGATTACGAGTGCGCGATGCTGCCATGCATATTACCCGAATGGCCACCGAACTTCACCAGTGCCGCCTGGAGCGGTTCCTGCCCACGACCGGTGTAACAGTAATTTTGCCTGCCATGATCATTCATCTACTAGAGATGAAGAACCCCGCACCCCAAGCTCGCGAGCGTGCTACTCGTGGTTTTCGCCAGTGCATGCGGGTGATGGAGAAGCTTCGAGAGGTGTATGCGGCTGCCGATTATGCGACTGGTTTCCTTGACGCAGCACTGCGCAAGGCCGCTATCGACATCAACTCCAGCGTTGGGGCATCGACATTGGCTATGATGAAGCGGGTGCCAGTTGAGTTTAGTGCCCAGACGCCGCCACCAGAGAATGCGCCTTATATGACGGCCTCCGAGTCCCTCTTCAACGAGAAGCCAAGGCAACCGCAGGTGCAGACGGCGCCAGCGCCAGCTATGATGCCGCCCAACACGATTAACGCCGCCGCTTTGGAGCTCTCTACGAACTCCCCTCCTCAGACCGAAATGGAATCTCCAACCGCTGGCTTAACACCCAGCGTTAGCGCTGGTTCCGAGGAGATCCAGCTAGATGTTGGAAACATGGATCTCGACTTCATGCAAGGACATGACGAGTTCGACTGGAACGCTGTGGCCGGAACCGACTTTGATGTTGACCAGTGGCTCCAATTCCCGCCTGAGGGCGTTACCAATCAAGACGATAACTTGATCGCGGGTGTGCTCGGCCGCGGACCTGGAGAGCCCACCATGTCGGCTGAGCAAGCGCTGAACTGGGCGATTCATGCCGAGGCTGATGCAGCTGTTATGCAGCCAGAGAACCACGGCCAAGGCGAGATTCTTACCCGGGCGTAGGATCTTGATGTTCATTTCGGTAAATTATTCTCTACTGTATCTTTTGGGGTATGATTTAAGGATGGGATCTTGATGTTTATCTTGTTGTGTTACCTGGTGTACATGGTTGCATTAGAGCTGGACATACTGTTTGTTCTTTGGGGCGTTGAGCGCGGGCTCTGGCTCCAGGTGGCGCATTTGTTTCGCACAGGAAGGCGGATTGTTTTGACTCGGATTGGGATTGTTTCCTGGACACCAAAAGCAACGCTTGGCATGACGGTTGACGAAGATGATTATCACTGGAGTTGGAGGTACTTGATGACGAAGGGGAGCTGATGCACCTGATTGAAATACCCTGCCTCTAGGTATTCTCGACCCTGGGCAGACTGCAAGGTACATAGTAGCTAGACAATACACAAAGTGAAGATTCAGCTGAGTCTCTGCTGGGACGTGAGATGTGGGTAAGCAGGTTGGGAAGCGGGATAAGGTGAGTTGATGAGAGCTCAGGTGGGAGCCAACATGAGATCGGAGCCGGATCGCATCTCGTCCGTTATCATCGATGACCTGCACGAGGCACGTACGTGTTGCCCTCAGCCATCAACCCATGTAGGGAAGGCGTCAATGGCAAGGAATGGAATCCATGGATTGTGAGTGTGTTGGGTTGAGGCATCGATGAGCCTGGCCAACAAAGCTGCTATGGTGTGGCGTTGAAGAAAGACGACAAATTCCACAGCCCTTGGACTATTGGGTGTATCTAGGATGAGTCGGAAAGAGAAGAGTGAGAGGCAAGCAAAAGAAAAGGTGGTGTTGATTGACATTCAAGTACTCCGTACTCCGTAAATGGCTGGCGGGCAGGGGAACGCTGCAAGCGGAGGGTAGGGGTTTGACGATGACACAAACGAGATGGAGATCTGGATGTAGAAGTGATAACTAACTAACTTACACTACACTAGGGATGAAAAGCCATGCGTTGAGTGTCTGTGATACCGTTTCCCTGGCGTTGTTAACAGTCTGTTGTCCCTTTGTAGGATCTGTCTGAGACTCTGCTTACCTCCAGCAACCATCTGGCCGTGCATCGTTGCACTGCTTGGAATTAACATGGGTCAAAAATGAGATCTAATCAAACCCCCTGGTCGTACAGGGCAATCGAGCTCTTCGTGGCGGGGGCTTCTTTTTTTTCTTGGTCCCTCTTGTCGATCACTTTGTCGCTCGTCGTCATGGGCGAACTAACGTTAGTTAACTAGGTAGCTTGTTGGTAGGGAGTACAGAGGCTGAAAATAGGAAAATCATTCTCTTGTAGACCTCTGAGGACATCTGTTGTTCCGTTTTGTGCTGCAAGGTACCAACAACAACATATCGCCTGGGCTTGGCTAGGCTGAGCTCGGCTGTCTTGGCTTGTTGTTTATTCCCTTCGGGACTGCGGGACGAGGGACTCTGATTTATCTCGAAAATACTCCGTACCTAGCAGAAGCTCCCCTTTCTTACTCACTCCCCCCCCCTTCTTTCTACCTACTACACATACACATTCTCTCCCTCTCTGCTACCTCTCTCTACCTCTTTTCCTGCCTTGTTGCTGCTACTCATTACCCTGATACTACGACTATGCTTATTTTCCTATGCGTGCTCTTTGTCTGTTTCTTATACCTGACTAGGCAGCTATCGTTTCTCCTGTCGCTACCCGCGCATCATCCTTAGGCTTTCCATCGACTTGCCGGTCACAGCTCCAACAGCCAAGCTCCAGATAGCTACGGATAGCTACAGCTACAGCTACAGCTACAGCTCTTGTCAAGCCCATTCGTCAAGAAGCCGCCGCCGCACTCAGTCATTCACTCGCCTTGCATCAACAAAGCTTGAAGCATATTTCATTTCCGCCGCCTTAATCCACTTTTGCTCAAGGGTCTTGCCCGTATCCGGGTCATCAAATCATCGGCTGAACTCTGCTTCATCAAGAGCAAAGACAAAAGCTGTCTCTCTCCTCAGTCAATCTGAAGGGGGTCGACCGATCTTTGGTGTAACTCTGGCCGATTCCTCCTCGTCACACGAACCACTTCTTCTCACGTCACCCCAGCTCTTGGAGACCGGGGGGCGCTAGATTCTATCCACGCAACCTCATTGCACACACAGACAGGAAAAGACCCGCGGCCCCAACCGCCAGCGCGACCGTGACGACGTGGCCCTTGCCGCCCGCACAAACTCATCTTTTGCTTCAATTCCTCAACCAAAGAGCCTCTCTTGGCTCTTCTCCACTCCTTCACTCTTTCGCTTTCGGGCTTTGCTTGTCCCGGCAAGCACGGGGTTCCCTTCCATTCGCGGACCCGTTCCGTCTTTGTCCTTCTCTGCTTGCCTGATACCTTTATAACGTTACTGGACAGCCTCGTCTGTCTGACTTCTCCCCACTTACTTTCTTTGTCTCTGGTTTCCAACCAACAAAGCAGACGCACCTAGCCGCAATTTCTCTCTCTCAGAACCAGAAAGAACTGCCAACCTAGGAGCCTTCGCGAGCGATCCATCAACGACGTAACAGGCGCATCTCTCTTCGATATGGGCTTCAAAACCATTGCTTCAACCCGCTCCATCGACCTGTCTCCAGGCTCCTAGACCGATATGACTCCACGATCTACTGTCCTGTCTCGAGTCTCTGTCTCCGTTCGACAACAACCATGAGCGATCCGCCCACACAAGTTATGAGGCATACACGGCATCTCACCGCCACCTCGCCGCCTCCCAAGAACCGTCTTTCCGATGATATCCTTACCCACCTCGCCCCGCGCACCGTCGTCGACGCCCTCGAAACTGCGACTGGTGCCCTCCGGGCATGTCTGAATAGCTCTTCGAGCGCCGACCGTGACTTTACCATGCGAACAGCCACTGCCTCCCAAGCTATCTGGGGATGGATCGACGAAATGCAAAGCTGGCCATGGCCCGAGAATTCTGGGTCCGCTGGATTCGAGATGCCGAGTGAAGATAAGCGGAAGAGAAAGTCCATGCAGCTTGCGGTACCCGAGGAGGCCAGCAACGAGTACATGGGCAGTTTGTCCGTCAGTGACGTTTTGAACTACGACCGGAGACTGGCGCAGATCCAGCGTGACCTGGATGATCTGGGCGTGGAAGACATCAAAACCCATGTACTCAACCATCACATTCTTCCCTTGTCCAGACCGGGCACACCCCTTTCCGAATTCACCATGACCGGGCAACTCTCAAATTCGAGCTATAACCGAATGGAAGACCTTACAGCAGTTATAACAGCAATTGTGGTTCAGGCTTTGCCCAATCTCGCAAGATTGACCCGGCTGCTGCAGATCTGGAACCTGCGACTCACCGTTTTACGCCAGGTTCCGTCCTTGCTACTGACCATCGAGGATGCTGAAGTTGCGCTTCAGTCTGGCTGGAACGCCATTTCACTACCTACCAAACAGACGCCGCAATCAGACAATGGCGCATCTCCACGTGAATCGACCTTGACAAGAAACGACTTTGAAGTCATGAGAAGTGTGCTCGAGAAAAAGATATCTCGACCTGGACGCTCACTCGATTATATGCTCGATTGTTTGGAAGGACTACCCGATACCCTTCCCGACAACTGGCTGGATCGCATGGAGACTACGGAACGAAGCTATGCCGATTGGGTTGCGGTCTGCGAGAGGAAGATTAGGGAGACCGAATGGGCAGCGTCGCCGCGATTACAACCACCACGATCACCTTCACCAGTAAAAGGGGACATGGATGCCGACGAATCTACTGCGTTTGGAGACAGCCTTCTCGTCGATGACTCTTCTAGTGATGAGGATACCCCTGCCAAAACAAGCAAGCACATTACACCGATTCCTTTGTTATTACCCAAGAAGAATGGAGCAACACCTGAACCCCAAAAGCCTAGAAATTTCTCTGGAGTCTCGGAGGCCGATACAGTTGTTCCTGAGTCGTACAAGAAAAAGGCATCGTCGGAGAGCGAACCTGACAGCCCCTCTTTTAACTTTACTGAGGAGTTTGTCGAGTCCAACCAGGGCCTCACCGGATCGTTTGACGGTACTGGAGACGTCGACTTCCCCTTGGCTACCGCGCAACCACTTACACCAACTACTGAGCGAGATTTTGGATCTTCAGGCATGTTTGCTCAGCTACCAGAGACCCCCAACCAGAACTTTTCGCGAGATTTCGACAGGGAGGAGTCTCCTGGGCTGCCACCTCTTCGCCCAATACCTCTACCTAGGCAGAAGAGTGTTCCTTTTCGGGACCTGTCCAATGCTCGTCGGTCGTCGAGTTACTTTGTGGGCCTATCAAGTGACCCTCCAGAAATGTCTGCCTCTCCTGATCTTCCTCGCACCCGAATTCGCGAGGCGGAGTATATCCAGGCCAGCCCACCCAGCTCTCCACCGTTGCCGGTAGCTGACTCCCGCAAATCATCCCTGGCGCCCTTTGACAGTCCATTATTGGGACCAAACAGAGGCGTTGATGATCTCAATACATCTCATAGTGCTGTTGACGAATCTTTCACGTACGACTTTGACGACTCTTTCTCGATATCGGAGTTCGCTGATCCTCTGGACCGTCGAGGAAGCGCTGGTGACCAGCAACTTCAGCAGCAAATTACCCAGATCATCGAGTCCATACCTGCAAAGATAAAGTTGACGACTGAGCCACCGAAAGTCAACTTGAACCCCCCAGACTTGCAGCTACCACGGGTTAGAAAGAAACCATCTATAGAGCCATTCCGTCGGAGTGCTTCGGGTCTTTCCTCAAGGGCAGGTACACCTTCATTCACTCTGTCGCCAGCCAAGAACACAAGAGTCCGGAATCGTGGCCAGCAGGAGATTAAGGTCTACCATCTCACCAGATCAACCGGCGAGGCCCCGATCAAGCTCTTCATTCGTTGCGTTGGCGAGCAGGGCGAACGTGTCATGGTCCGCGTCGGCGGTGGCTGGGCGGATCTTGGCGAGTATCTCAAAGAGTACGCCAGCCATCATAAACGTCGGTCCGCTGGCGCTGGGAATGCCAAGGTCGAGGTTCTTCCTGAATCCCCTGTCGGGCGCAGGCCCGGTCTAGGATCAAGCCCGGCTAGTCGGCCTCATTCGGCTTTTGAACTCTCCCCAATGTCACCTCTCGCCGTGCGTAAGACACGGCGGAGCATGGGTGCTATGAATATCGAAGCCCCTAGACTGAATCCCGGGACTCCAGCTGTGGGACCATCACAAGGCGAGGAAGGCCCATCATCCGAAGAGTCGAACCGTTCAAGGTCGAGTTCTCACTTAAGCTGGGCAGAGGATGAAAGCTCCTTCTTGGGGCTTGCAGGCCCGACTGGCAAAAAGGTTGAGATGAGCGAGGAGAACAAGGCATGGGTCGACAGCGTCAAGGAGAAGGTCAGAATTGCAAGCGGCGAACGAAATATACCATCCTCAAGCAGCCAGTTTGGCCAGCTCGGCAAAGTCGGCGGCACGAAACGACTGTTCCGAAAAGTCGAGGACCGTCGAGATTCGAGAGGCAGTATGCGGTGATCTCGACATAACAACCAACTAACTAACCACCAAACAATCATCTACTCATTTCCTTATTTACCTACACACTCATTCATAAGTACGGAAGCGATCGGGAATACGCGTCAACGGCATGCGTGGGAGAGATACCTTGCTTTGCGGAGTTTCGGGCACAATGGCAAATGAGCATACATGGGCATGGCATTTGTGTTTTTCTTTTCTCAGGTTTAACGGCACGATCTTTTGTTGGGGCGAACTGCGGGCAGTGTAGACAGTCAATACCCATGTTTCCCTTTTGTCTTTAATAAACTCATACGAGAAACTTTCATGCGCCTAGGGGTGATGTGAATGACTGTATTGTCGAGATAGGTCGTAATCAAGTGAATATGAAAAGTCATAGTTGCTGCCAACATTTAAATGCGAAACAAAAGAAAAGTTCGTATTCCATAGCTGACCATCAGGGCGTAAGCATGGCCTCGTATCATAGTCTGGTCTCCGAAACCATATCCCTAGATCTATCCATTTCAACCAAGCCAGCAAATGTACCCTTTCCCAAGCCCACCTTTTATCCATGATTTGTTCATTCCCCGTCCTTCCCTTGATTTGATCCATCGCATACGTCTTAGTCCTCCTCGGCGTTTGCCTTTCGAGCAAGACGACGCTTGCCCTTTCCGCCCTTGGGGTTTCCCTTGAAATGCTTCTTGCTCGTCGCATCCTGGACTTCCTTGGGGTCGAGCCCGTTCTCGAGAGCGACCATGTTACGTGCCTTGCGGCCGGATAGATTCTTGGCGGCGAGAGGGTCGGCCTGGCCCTGCTCCGAGTACTGGTAGTTGAAGGGCTGGGTGACGTGACCCTGGGTGCTCGAGGGGCCGAAGAAGCCCTTGTCAAGCTTCTGCGTCTTGGGACCCGCAGGAATGGGCATATCGATGGTCGAAGCGAGGTCGACGGCATCGTCGTCCACAGCGAGGAATGGCTCGCTGCTGGCCGGGTCGGCAACGGAGAGCTGGTCCATGGCAGCACCGAGGGCGGCACGGCGCTTCTCGGGGAGGTGCTGCTCGTCGTAGAGCTCTCGGTTGAAATCAGCCGCATCGTCAATGCCAGGAGGGGGCGAGACGAAGAGCAGCTTGCCGTTGACGTAGTCCTTGAGGATGTAACGAGCAGCACGGGACTCGTCGGGCTGGCCGAGACCCTGGGTCTGGAAACCGCGGGCACGGGCGTAGGCACGGAGGAGCTCGGAGGCAGTGGGGATGCCGGTTCCGCCCTCCTCAATAGAGCGGGTGCGGATGTGGATGCCGTAGATGGCCTCGAGGAAGGGCTGAGGAACGCGCTGGACAACGAGGCCGACAGGGCCCTGGAACTCACGGAGCTGGTCGATGGGCAGAACGCCGTTGCAGACGAGGTCGGCCTTCGTGGTGGCGAAGTTGGGGAAGACGAGACCGGGGCAATCGCAGAGGATGACGCGCTCGCTGAGATGGATGGTCTGGAAGTGCTTGGTCTTACCGGGTGTCGAGGAGACGGAGACCTTCTTGGCTCCAATGAGGGCGTTGATGGTGGATGATTTACCAACGTTAGGGTAGCCGACCAAGCCGACTTGGAGTTTGTGATCTGTGGCTATGGAGGGGGTTAGCTGAGAAGCTGGCCAAGCCAAAGATTTTCTACTGCTTACCAGCGTCTTTTGGCGAGTAACGAAGGAAGATTTCTTCCAACTCTTCGACTGTCAAAATCTCTGTATCCTCCTCTGTCGGCGGCGGCCGAGAGGCCGCCTTGTCTGTCGATGCTGCGGCTTCTGCCTCTGTCTCTATCTCCTCAGTAAGAGGCGCACCCTCTTGCTGGTCGCTACCCTCTCCTTGGTCCTCCTCCGTCGCCGGCTGCTTTCCTGCTGATTTAGACGCCGACGAAGGGCCCGCAGGCGTCTCGTCTTCGGAATCACTGAAATCCCTTGCCTCATTCTGAGCCTTGGCGAGCTCTGCAGAGAAGAACTTGTAGGCAATGCCAGCCTCTCGCAGATGCTTCGCCCAAGCTTTTCGCTGCTCAGGGGTCATCATATCGGCCTTGTTGATGAGGAGCAGGTTCTCCTTCTTGGGATCAACTGCCTTGACATAATTGTCGAGGTCTCCAGAGCGAAAGAGCAAAGGATTTCTGGCATCGACAATCTGGACAATAAGATCTGATCGTTCGATAACTCGCCACAGTTGCCTCCAGACTTCGAGATTGCGCTCAAAGGGCGTCATGAGAAGATCGTTGTTCTCCTGCAGCTCAGCCAAACCCCGCCTCCAGTTGAGAAAACTCTCGCGTTCTCGGGCATCCAACTCTTCAGGTGTTGTTGTCGCATCCCACTTGGGTCTTCGGGGCACAGTCAAACGGCCTCTGTGCTCCTTGTGCTTGCCAAGGATGGCCTTTTCCTCGTTGGAGGATAGCAAATAGGGGTTCCTTTGATCGGTGTGAATGATCTTGACGTTGTTGGTCTTCTCAGCAGTGAAGTCGGTACCGGCAAGCTCGGCGGTAGCCAAGAACTCATCGAGAGCACCCTGCTGAGTGACGGAGCGCATCTTGACCCACGAGGCATCCTGCTTCTCGTTGATGAGATATTGCTCTCCTGTAGCATGATTCGTTCTGGTGACGGCAGAAGTTCTCTTCCTGTCGCTGCCTTTACCCTTGCCGAAGCGGTCGTTCATCAGAGTGTTACCCAGCCCAACCGACTTCTTGGACTTTGCCAGAACCATCTTGGCGGTTGTCGGGTCAACTTCTGATTATGATATGGTAGTGGATTTACGAGGAATCTCTGCTCCAGGCCGTGATATTTTCAGATGATGGGCGTGGTGTTGTGTAAGGTCGTCGTTTGACTTGAACTGTGAGGGCATGAAGTGACTGAATGAGTGTGCCCCGCTGAATAATGACTGTCCATGGAGGGGCAAATTTTCGGGGTTCACCGTTATCCGCACTGTCCTATACCCATCTTTTGCACCATATGATACTGTGCCCTAACGGCGGATAACTGTACTTGATTTGATAAGACTTTTTTTGTTCACCCCGCTAGAATTTCTGCACCTGGATGAGTGTGATCGCAGCCTAACCTCGAGTCATTGGCACATCTCCTCCTCCTCCTTCAATACCCACCTCACGCTGCAATTCTTGTCGCTTCAGGTCGCCAAGATGCCTCGCAAGTGGATGTAGGTCTTGGATGCAGATGAGACTTCACTAGGTATTAGTTGCTGACCAAAACGATATACAGCAACAAGAAGACGGCGCAGCACTTCACCCTCGTCCATCGACCGCAAAATGACCCGCTCATCCATGACGAAAATGCGCCTTCCATGGTGCTCAACCCGACTCAGACCAAACCGGGTTCTTCAAAGACGAAAGATCTAGACGATCTTGCCTCGGAGTTGGGCTACGAGGCCGAGAGCATTCGCGAGAATGAAGGTGAAGCCGCCAGCTACGGCGTCTACTACGACGATACCGAGTATGACTATATGCAGCATCTGCGCGATCTCAACACTGGAGGCGGAGAAGTTGTTTTTGTTGAATCTACAGCGACAGAAAACAAAGGCAAGGGAAAGCAGAAAGAGTCGCTCGTTGATGCCTTGAAGAAGCTGGACATGGAACAAGGCGCCGAAGATGTGCTCGACGAAGATATCCTGCCCTCCAAGAACCTCACACGGGTCACTTATGAGGCCCAACAAGACATCCCCGATTCTCTCAAAGGCTTCCAGCCGGACATGGATCCGCGATTGCGTGAGGTCCTCGAGGCTCTGGAAGATGAGGCTTACGTTGATGACCAAGACGATGACATCTTCAAGGAGCTTGCAAAAGAAGGGCGAGAATTAGATGACTACGAGTTCGAAGATACCCAGTACGATGAAGATGACGGGTGGGAGTCGGATGCCACGGCAAAACCCAACAAGGAGTACAGCGATGACGACGTTCCCCAGCTTGTCAAGGCACCTACAGAGCAACCTGAAGAGGGCCCCTCACAAGACTGGCTCGAGGACTTTAAGCAGTTCAAGAAAGAGCAAAAGAGCGGCCGGGCACCGGTTGCGCCTTCACAGTCTGAACTTCAGTCGGCCTGGACCACTACCACAAATGGCGGCCGTCGCAAGAAGAGAAAGGGCGCGCTGACTGATGCGTCGAGCTATTCCATGACCTCTTCATCAATGGTGAGAACTGAGCAAATGACTCTGCTAGACGCCCGGTTCGACAAGATTGAAGAGAAGTACAACGAAGACGATGAAGATGATATGCAGTCCATGTCGGCCGTGTCTACCATGTCCACTGTCCAGGGCCCAGTCCGTGGCGACTTTGACAGCATCATGGATGATTTCCTCGGCAACTATACCAAACCTGGAAAGAGGACTTCTAAGAAGACAAGGCCGCAGACAGGCCTTGAGCAGTTGGATGAGATCCGTCAAGGGCTTGGTCCTGCGCGAATCCGCGGCCGGATAAGGTGATTGAAAGAAGATAGGCATATCGGATGGAAAGTATCAAAACGGACCTGCACTAGGGTAAAAAATGGAGTCTTATGGGAGTAATGAATATGATGATAAATTTTGTCTTTACTTGATCAATGAAATTTGCTATGAATAGTATCTTGGCTCCAACCATAATACGGGGTAATCGTGACTAGCATGAGTACATAATTTGCGTGGAGAAAAAGTTGGCACCATACTCAAGTCTAAAATCACGTGAAACTAACACGAATATCACGGTAACAATCAGAGGTTAGTCCGAAGTAACAAAATGATCTTATTGATGAATGTCTAACTTATCTTATTGTGAGATTCTTTGATTCTTTGATGTGGCTCAATAGGAGGGAGGGGTCTGAGCTCGCACTTGGAGAATAGCGGTCACGTGTGGTGTGGGTCGTTTGAATCAAGCAAAGGTCCCAGGATAGGAATTAGCTGCGAATGGGCTCAACTCTAGCATCAACATCCGACTCGCGACACTTCGATCCTCGATTCCTATCACGCATTTTTCGCGCTGCAAATTCTCCCCCATGTTCAAACGATTCCCCAGATGAGTGCGACGTCAGTTGCATCATCGAGCCAGATGTTTTCGGCCTTTGGTCAGCCGACGCGGAGCCCGTCTCCAGCGTTCAACCCATTCGCGACCAATTCTGAAGGCGAAGGCAGCTCATTTGGTATTGATGGTGCAGGCGATTCTTCTCGAACGAAACGAAACAAGCGAACCTCTCGACTCGCCGATCAAAGCGACAATGAGGGAAAGCGAAAGCCCAACAGCTCCTTCAAAGACAAGGATGCCAACCTGAGCGACGGAAGCGGCAAGCCGAAGAACCGAAAAGGCGACGACAGGAAAAGAAAGAATGTCGATCCCAAAAAGAATCCCTTTGGTGTCGCCAGCCAACCCATGAAGCCTTTGCCTCAAAAAGCGCGCAGCAATGGCTTCAATCCCTTCGCGACCACGCGTGACGCTGGTCCGCGACCCACGTCATCCTCAAGCGCCGAAATCCACGATGGCCATGTTCCAGAAACACACCATTCAACCGATCCTCACGCCAAGAACGTATACGAACAGCTTCGCAAAGATGGAATTCACCCACCAGAATGGCCGTCGGATCCAGGAAACCCGACAAGCAAGGCCGCGGTGACCAAATTCCGTGAAAGATACGAGGCCTACCGTGACAAGGCTCGCGCATCACTCACCAAGGCTGGCTTGATCGACGACCCGGATAAACGCAAGACGCTACAGGATGCCATAGACTTCAAGGGTATCTGTGAGGACATGTGTCCCGAGTACGAAAAGATCCAGCGCATCAACGAGCTGGATGTTCACCAACCAGAGAAGAATCCCAAGACAGCATTTCCTAATACTCGTCGCATGGTCAAGAAGCTTGCGCGCTCTGCCGCAGGTCAGGAAGCACCTCTGCCGATGGATGTGCGATCTGTACCGGCCCTCAGAAGGACACTGGATTACTTGTTTGTCGATCTACTTCAACATGATGGCAACCTACCCATTTTGCACGGCTTTCTCTGGGATAGGACGCGAGCGATCCGCCGAGACTTTACTTTTTTCTCGTCTCTCACGCCGGAAGAGATGAAGGCGCAGATTTACGTTCTGGAGAACATTGCGAGATTTCACGTTACCGCCCTGCATCTCCTCTCCCAAGAGGGCAAGGCGCCAGAAGACTTTGTCGAACAGCAGGAACTCGAACAGCTCGGAAAAGCACTTCTTTCTCTACGCGACGCATATGACGACTGCAATGACCAGGGCATACAATGCGAGAACGAGCCCGAATTCCGAGCTTACTATCTCATCTTTCACGCATACGACTCAAACATCATAGAAACTCTACAGCGACAATGGAAGCCAAATCTCTGGAGGGACTCGGACGAGGTGCGAACAGCAGTCTCGCTCGTCGAAGCGCTTCAAAACACCCACGACTATCATGGTCCACTCAAAGACGCTCCATCATTAGCGGCATCGGCTGCCTATCAATCGTACTTCCGCATAGTAGAGGACCCCAAGGTCTCTTATACCATGGCCTGTTTTGCGGAGTGCCATTTCCCTCGGCTCCGTCGCTCTATTCTGGCGACCATAAAAAAAGCTCTCGCTCGACCCAGAGAGACTTCAAAGGATGTTACTGCTGCCGTGCTCAACAAGTTTCTTCGGTTCGACACAGTGCAGGAGGCCATCGACTTCGCAGAGTTTCACGATCTCGAATTTGGACAATGCGAGGAAGACCCTTCGGATGTAAGCCGCCAATACGTAAAGCTGGACCACCGAAAAGCTCTCTCTCACCGTCGCTTACAACACCAATTTTCGCAAACTATCGTGGAGAAGAAGCGCGGCTCCAAGTCTCTCCCAGAGCTGATAAACCAAACCGTTTACGAAAACGCAAGCGCCTCAAAGTCCACAGCCAACGGTTCTGCCGAAGGTAGCTTATTTGTCACGGACGCAGAACCACCGGCCACTAAGTCTTCTATACCCCAAGGAGACAAACCTGTAACAGCCACTCCCTTCTCGTCTTTCGGCACGCCAGGCGGAACTCTAGGAGGTAGCAACATCCTGAACGGAACCTCAGGTAAGATCCCCAACCCCTTGTCTAATTTGCACCGGAACTTCTTCGTCGTACGGATCTTCTCGTTACCACCCTATACGTGAGGACCGTGTCTTGCAAGCGAGTAGGAAATCGCATCCAGCCCGGAGACTCGAAAAGCCATAGCCCACGGGCATTTCTACGGGCAACACCGTTGGCTCGAGACGAACCACTGGAGATCTGGCAAAGAGACGCCTAAACCACTGGTTCTGACGTTGCATTCGCTCTAGGGACTACTCTTAACGGGCCCTCATCGAGCTTTAGCTCTGCCTTTCAGCAACCAAAACCTCAGCAAAGCCCATTCACGTCTGGACCGGCTTCGGACTCCAAGAAGCCCGCCATCAACCCGTTTGCTTCGACCAACACTTCGGCTTCGCCCTCGTTCTTCAACAACACTCCTAGTACTACAATGACTAGCTCAACGGAGCGATCAAGTACCACAACAGCGGATACGCCTAACCCGTTTGCTTCAGCTGCTAAGCCAACACCAACTGAGAAAGAATCAACATCAAGCAGTCCGTTTGCGCTATCTTCGGCCTCCGGAACTCAGCATACAAAACCCCAAGGCTTTCCTTCTTTCTTCACACCCAAACCAGCAGCTCCTTCGGCCGAAGCAGTTCCGAACACACCCAGCACTTTGCAGCCTCAAGCTCCAGCAGGCACTACAGCCGAAGCAGTAAATGCGCCTGGCATCAATATCATTCCCCCAACGCCCGGGTTATCCTCAAGTCCATTCAATACTTCAACACAGGCTTCATCACCATTTGCACCGAGTTTGAGTGGTGTATCGAAACCGACCCTACCGACTACAGCAATCGACTCGAGCAAACCTCATCCGGGAGGCGTAGAACCAGGCAAACAAGCAGCAAATACCCTTGGTACAAGCCAAATCGCTGCACCAACAGCTCAACCAACGTTTCCCTCTCTGACCGGCTCATCTTCTCTACCGCCATCTTCAAGCACCAGTGTCCTTCAGCCATCGACATCTTCATCACAATTAAACAGCCCCCCAAAACAACCTAGTGCTCCGCCAGCTCCGCCAGCGCCACCCCGTGACCTCTTGGGAGACTTTACTAGGTGGTATGTTCTGGGTGACAACGGACTTCTCGAGGATTTTCAAGCCTTCATGCTGGATAACATCCTACAAGGCGTCTTCCGAAAGTTTACGAGGGAAGAAGAAACGAAAAGACAGAAAGAGGAAGATGAGCAGGCGCTTGCGGAAGCAAATAAGTTCCGCGTATATAACCTCTCAGTCAAATACTTTTACCGCTGGAGAGAAATAGCACGCGAGCAACGACTTAGCGAGCTCCGCCGCAGTGGCCGAGCCCAAATGAGAGCATACTATGAAGCTCAACGAGCAGCACAGCTCAAGGCCCAGAAGGATGCTGCCCGACGAGCAGCACGGGAGAAAGCCGAGATCGCAGAGCTGAACCACCCGGAAGAACTAATGGACTTTCTTAAGCACAAGAAGCCCGGCAAACGACGACAGGCAGAAGAAGCCCTTCTTGCTTCGGGGGTCTTGTCTGGGATCAGCAATGAGCAAGAGGCTGCCGCCAGGATTGTGCGTAGACCGCCATCTGTCAATGGCTCGGTTTCCAGCAAGCAATCTAAACTTTCGAAGACCTCCACCGCAAGGGGCGGCTCCAAGACACAAGCTCTTAGGGAGCAGCTCTTGGGTGAGCGGACTGCCAGCTTCCGACGCTCGTTACCTCCCATGGCGTCTAGAGGTGCGTCAAGCGGTGCATCAAGCCCTGAGCCAGGTAGCCGCAGGAGTAGGGTGTCCGAACGCTGGCGCCTCAAGGCCATGGGTATCGTCCAGATGCCAGACGGCACAGCCATGCCAGAGTCACTGGCAAACGAGATCCAGTACGGCAAGCAGAGCACCTCGAGAGCCGGCAACATGGGGCCACCTAGCAGAGAGTTCGTCCGCCGAGCCTCGGTGGGCGATGTCACCGACTCCGAACGACGTCACCAGCTATCCAGCTCACACGGGGCCACCGACACAACAGAACTCGACAGCGTAGCTGTCAAGAACAAGAGGAAGCGCCCAGCAGAGGATGATGGCGAAGCGGCTCAAGAGAGCACGGTCAACCCCAGCGCGCATAAGCGAGTCATGAGCGACGCGCAGAGCTTGATGAGCGAGCTCCGCGCCATGAGGGAGGAGATGGAAGAAGGAGCCTCTTGGTTCCGGGACCAGAACGAAAGACTGCATAGCGAGCTGATCAGCCGAGGCTCGACGCCGTGGGATCAGGGTGCATGATGTGGAGGAAGAGAAGGCAAAAGATTGTAATTTTCACGGCCGATAACCATTACCCAGCTCAACAGGGTCGGCCTACAAGGATTGGATGGACTGCGGGTACATATTTGTTTCCATCAGGTGTCTTGACGAGCGACGGCATGCTGTATTTAGTAGGGTCTGCATGGTTAAGAAATGGATGAGAGGTTATTGGCATGGAGAATGGGCGATAAATTTACACATATGGCATTAAAGCCAGACCATGGACTTGACTTTCTTCGTCTGACAATTGTGATTGTTTAAACTATTAAGGACGGTTATATTCCAATCCTATCCAAGTGGTATCGCCGTGCTCCCTTGCTCATATCCTCGCCAGTCAAAACGCCAACGCTCATTCCAAAGGTTCCAAAAACGAGAGTGCTGTGTGATGTTCATCTAGCCTTCTTCGGCGGTGGATCGAACTTGACCTGGATATTCTGTGCTTCAATGGGTGACTGGGAATTCCACAAGCCCTTCTTCTTCAAAAACCCCTTTCCAGATTCAGTGGCGCGCTTCTGCTGCCAGGGGTCATTGCTGTCGTGATTTTCACGCAGAGGGAAAGTACCCGAGCGAGGACTAGCGATGGAGAGCCCTGGGCTAAAGAGAGGGGAGACTATGCCGGGCGTGATAGCACCGTTGTTGGGAAGCAGTGGCGCATTGGAGCGGCTGGAGATGCTCGAGACCGGCGAGATGTCGTCCACTGGAGTCTGCTGAACGGTAGTATGCGCCTGAGGCGGGTGTGGGACGGCAGTCTCGATGGAGGAGAGCTTTTGACCGGCGCGCAAACTGCTCATGGCATTTCGTGGGTTCCAGAGCGAAGGCTTGGCCTGCGTGTTGTCTTCCTCCATGTGCGGCGACGCAAAGTGGTCGTCGGGCAAGTTGCGGAAGTAGGGGGAGCGGGGGGTTAGATGAGCCTGGCAGCGGAAGGATAGAGAAGAACGACGGTTGCGCACAGCACGATTCCTGCGTTTGCGGCACTGCATGTAGATACAAGCCGTGACGATGAGGGCAAAGACGAAGCCGCCAACGGCTATCCCAGCGATGGAGGTATTAGGAAGAGCAGTGGCATCCTCAGGGGCGAGGGAAGCAGACGGGTCGACTATCTCAATAGATGTCCCGCTAAAGACTGTGTCATTGAGGCCGACGACGGTTCCGGGCGAGGGCCGTTGTTGGCATCCAGCTTCGAGAGCGACCAAGACTGCACAGAGTTAGTGGTGATAGTACGTGAAGAACAAGGGAAACTAACAATTGGAGACTATGGTGTGAGTGCGGTCCGCCTTAACACAGGAGTGACACTTGTTGTAGGCGTCACTGAGCATGACTTTGCTGCTGGCATCACAATAGTCATACTGCTTCCTGTCGCCGGGTTCGGTGATGCCTTCTTTCAGTGCATCCTCGAGGGGACCACAAGCCTCAGAAGTTATGCAAGGGCTCGAGTCGATATCTGTGGCATTGGGGTAGCCAAAGATGCAGTAGTCAAAGGAATAGCGCAGATTATCTGGACACGTTAGATGCCTGTACTGTAGGTCGAGAGTCGATCGACTTACACAGAAACCAATCCTGATCATTCTCAGTTCCGCGCTTGAAAGTACTGTCCTGGAGACACGCAAGGCATCTCTGAAACGTCTTGCCCTCGGGCCTGCTCTTGAATTCGTCGTCGTTGCAAACAATATCCTTGCCGCGAGTGTTTGACGATTCAGGATGCGAGCGATCCGAATCAGAGGAATCGAGACAGAACTGGGCGCAGGGCGAGTTGGGCGTGACCTGCAGAGCCAGAGTCCAAGATGAGAAAAGGACGAATAAGAAGCCAAGGAGAGGCATTATGGACGATGCTGGCCGGTGTTGGCAGGCCATTAGTTATTACTAGCGAATGTGTATGTTTCGATTGCCGATCGATGGATCTCAGGTCGGTGAGTTGAGGCCAGGCCAGCTGGAGACAATTCGAGTTGTATACAAAAAAGACAAGGGTTGGGATATGTTTGAGATGTGAAAAGGAGTGTGCCAGACACTCGCTCTATAGCATTCTGGTTGTAATAATTATACTCTCGAGGGTATCAAAGATAGATGGAGGGCCAACAACACTTGGAAGGCAAACGAGCAACGGAAGGGAAAAAGAAGACGGCAAACACGGGAACGGAAAGAGAGAGAGAGACACCAAAGGACGGGAAACGAGGAGGCTTCTCGAGTATGTATATCACATCTTGGAGGGGAAGCCAATGCATGTGCCTCATCTTGCTCGTCACTCAACAGAAGAACGGGCATTTTCTTGCCCAGTTTCAGCCGCGATCAGACTGTAGGTGCAGGGACCTGAAGAATCGTGACCAGAGGGCGATTAAATGACCAAAAATCAGACTAGAGCAGAGACATCGATACTATCACAGGCCGTGATGCGACTCTCTTGTCGGCAAAGGCGCCACTCCATCTCTGTCTATGTGCCCGCATCGACTCTCGCACAGATCGATAGTGTTCAAGGCAACGAATCACAGCGTCCGAAGGCTGACGGTGTAAACGGCGACGGGCGCTTAGCTTTGGGGAGCGGATGATGGCGTGGTGATGATTTGTTTGGGGGAAGAGAAGGGAAGAGTCTGATGGGATGGGATGGGATAGGATGGGATGCTGCAGCAGGGGATCCGTTCTCGGCTCAGTGCATCAGGTGACCAATCAGCAGCCCCGGGGAGTTCGGGGCGGTTGGAGATTCAGGGGTCTCACGGGTCCCAGCGCTTAAAGTTTGCGCTGTAACGTTTCCCTAGTACCTAGCGCGTTAGGGCTCCCAGGGGCGATGGACATGGATGGTTTGTCGATGAGATCGCAGGATTCACATCCATCCATCCATCTCGAAGGATTTGCCGATGAAGCTATTCCAGCAAGTAAACTCATTGCGGGTATTAACTAACGTTAACTTAACTAATTCTAGCTGCGACGCTTTCGGCTCCCATCAAACGCCAATACCGTCTATCCCCCGCTTCAAATCACAATACAGAATATCCAATCGCATACATGCACCTCGTGCCCTCCTCACACCACGCATGAAACACCATCATCCCTCCTCCCTCCGCACTCGTGCCGCCGCCCGGCCCCCGGAGCCCCATGGCCGGAGACCGCAGCAGCGGCGCCGCACCCCGCACATACGGCCCGTCAATCTCGTCGGCGACGGCGTACTTGACGTCGTACTCATCGTCCGTGTACATGTGGCTGCTGAAGAAAAGTAGGTACCGTCCGTCCGGCGCCCGCACCAGGTTCGGCGCCTCCACCAGCGGCCCGTCCTCGGACGGTATCCGGTCCAAGATGGTCAGGGGCTCGCCGATCGGCGTCGCGCCGTCCTGGCTCGAGACCCGCTGGAGCCGGAGCGGAGTGGGCGCGTCGCTGTTGAGTGAGTTGCCGTCGACCTTGTACACGACGTAGCGTCGGTCCGTCGATTCGTCCACGAAGCCCGCCGGGTCGATCGCTCCGCCTTCGTCGCGCGGGCAGATGATGGGTTTCGAGTCCATCTTGTACGGACCCGTGCTGTTCTCCGATCGTGCCGCGCCGATGCAGTGCGGGCCTCCTGGCAGCTCCCCTGCAAAGTACATGATGTATGAACCGTCGCCGAGCTGGCGTACGTCAGGGGCCCAGTAGTTGGTCCCGCTTGTCCAGCCATTCTCGGGGAGGGCATCTTGTTCAAGGTGAGTCCATTCACCAAAGGGGTCGTCGGCGGCCGCCACTTGGATGTTATGGCCGTTTCCGCTCGTTGCAAAGGAAAGCCAGCCGCCTTTCTCGTCTTGGAGGAGGCATGGATCCGGAAAGTTGGCTCCTATCCGGGGTGAGATTGTTGCTGAGCCGTCGTGTCTGCGGCTTATATGTTGCTTCGGAGGTGGGTCTAGAGTGATTGTAATGGCAGATGTTGAAGAGACTGCTGGCTTTCGTCGAGGTAGAGCCGTGACTGAGTTGAAGAGAGAGAAGAAGGATATCAGGACAAGTGATCTCCAGGGCCCCATCGACGCAGACATGCTAGGCGTAACTAGTTAACTATTGTCCCAACTCTTCAAAACACAAGCCGGCAGTTGACTTATAAACTTCGACTTGAGCCTCAAATCTCCGTACCTGACAATCTTCAGATGTCATGGGTCGTCGATCAATGGGTCCAAGTAAGACAACCATCAACGATCAACACACTCTGACGTTGTTTGCTATCAACTGTGACTCTTCTTCACCTTGATCTCATCTAGAGCAGGCTCATGATATCAGGTTCATATTCCACACATTCCTGGTCTCCTTGCCTCCCTATTTTATACCTCGTCATCGTCCACCCCGTGCTATAGCACCCCTTGCTAGCCAAGCTAATACTTGACGTATCTGAAGTCACCTTAATGCACTCTCGCTTCCTAGGGAGTGACAGCATTGGCCATATCGTAAACTTTTCTTTCTTGACCGTCCCTATCTATCCCTGACCCTCCATTAGCCAAGAAAAAGGAGAGGTAGTGTTGGGGGCAAGGCTCCAGTCGTGCACGTCCAAGTCACCGCCCGACCAGGATATAGCAGTTGATAGTCATGCTGTGTCATGCAGCATCTAGTATGTACAAGGCTGGTTAATGCCTTCAGCAGTATGTACCATTTCCCTCCTTCAGGCGAGCAGCCCGCTGCGGTGGCAGTCCTGACCACCCCAGCATGTGAAACAACGGGCTCTGCAACTTGAGATATCACCCACGGACCTCATTCGCCTGATGTTTTCCCACATGTTTCGCTGTCGTGTCCCTCTGCCTGGGGTGTTCCTGAAGATCTGCAACTAGAGGCACGTTCTTTGCTTGTGGAACTCGTAACTCGGAGCTTCTTGAGCTGTCTATAGCTCATAGTGGGTTACAGTCTCTGCAACTTGTGGAACCTCCCACGCCATCACAACCAGCCCTTCTCCCTATCTCCAGAATAATGTCATCATTGCACCTGAGCACCTTTTGGACGAATAACTATTAATGCCAACGCATGCATCGCTCGGACCGTCTCGGCGTTTCAAACTGATGGAACCAAGTAATAGTCCAGAGCCAGCAACACCAGAAGTTAGCGACCGTGATAAAACCCGTGAGTCGTGGCTTACACCTGCACAACTCCATGAATCACAGCTTCAAGACATGATGCAGTCTCGTACGCTCACAAGCCAGTTTGTTCCGCTCTCGGGCCTTTTCTTTTGCTTTTATCGTCCTTTGTATTGAGTGCCTGTCATCTACTCCTACCACGATTTTCGAACCAAACGCCATTGTGTCCCGGAAGCAAAATTTAAGCAAGAAACATGGAAACAAACATGAGATTATGGTACAGCATGCAGTCCGCCCCATATCATCAGACCCTACATCTCGGGTATCCAGGTCCAGGTTTGGGTCCGTCCCCAACTGCATAACCAGGGTCCCCTTAGTCGCTGTCGTCGTCCATGGCCTCGCCCTTGGCAGCCTTCTTCGCAGCCTTGGCCGCCTTCTTCTCCGCCTTTCGTCGTTTCCGCTCAGCCTTCTCCTCGGCTGTCTCGCCGTCGTGCTTCTTGCGCTTCTTGTCCTCGCCAGCAGCAGGCGACGAGGGAGCAGCCTCCTCCATCGGGGTGTCCTCGGCCTCAGAAGCCTTGGCAGGAGTGGGAGGAGCGGCGGCGGCGGCAGCGGCAGAGGCGTCGTGGCCGCTGAGGTCCTTGTACTCTGAAGTCCACTTGGCGGGAGTGGCATCATTGGGGCGGCCGAACTTGTCGAGCTTGCCATCAGCCTTGAGCTTCTTCTTCTCAAGGGCAACAGGGCCGAGACCCCATCGGCGGGGGTACAGGTCGCGCTCCATGATGCATCGCTTGACCTTTGCAACGACGCCATGATCGCAGGTTGACATCTCAACAGTGGACATCTGAGCAATGCCCAGAGCGATGGCCTCACCCTTGGTGGTCATGAGGACAATTTCTTCATGGTGCTCAATGCCAGCCTCTACAGATAATCATTAGTCTTGGTCGAACAAACACAAACTTTGGAAACAACTAACCATATCGCAGAAGACCGGGAAGCATGAGCTTGGCGCCGTAGCAGACAGCGTTGACGGCGCTGTCCTTGACAACAAGACGCTTGTAAGAGGTCAGGAGGGTCTCGAGCGGCGAGATGACCTTGCGAAGGTACGACTCGTCTCGGGTGTTGTCCATCTGCCACTGAGCGTCGAGAACATCGTGGAGAGTGACCAGACCCTTGGTCTCGTCCATGGCACCACTGCGCACACGTCGAAGCTCCTGCATGTGGCCACCGACACCAAGAAGGAGACCCAGGTGGACACAGAGGGTTCGGATATAGGTACCAGCCTCGCAGCTGACCCAGAAGACACCAAGATGGCGGTCGTTGTCGAACTCGATGAGCTTGCTCTCGTGGATGGTTCGGATACGGAGCTGACGCTTGACGGCAGAGATCAGAGGAGGACGCTGGAACAGCGCACCAGTGAGAGTCTCGAGAGCACGAGCGAACTGAGCCTGGCCGCCGGGCAGTTTGTCGTGGAGACGGATGACAGCCACATACTCCTTTCCGGCACCTTGTTGGGACTTGACGAGACGGGTGGCGCGGTCGACACAGACAATCAAACAGCCAGTGACCTTGGGATCAAGGGTACCGCTGTGACCAGTCTTTTCACATCTATAGCGCAGATCGTTAGTCAACGTTTCAAGACGCGCATTGATGCCCGAGCATCCCTGAGAAGGATTTGGCGTACCGAAGAATGCGCTTGACCCAGGCGACAACCTCGTGAGAGGAAGGGTTGGAAGGCTTGTCGAGGTTGATGACACCAGAGCTGATGTACTGCTTGAGATCGCGCTTCAGGGGCGAGCAGCCATTGGGAATGGGAGTGAAGTGACCAGTTCGGACGAGGACTGTTCCAATTTTCAACCTCAAGTTAGCCTTTCGATGCCTTCTAAAAACAAGCGATGGATTTCTCAATTGAAGTGCCGTGGCACAGAATCCACGGGGAAATGAACAAGCCAACGCGAAGGGATCGCGATTAGGACTCACGTTTGTCGTAGTTCTTGAGCAGGAGCGGCCACGAGCTCGTGTCAACAGCAGGCGTGACGGCCTGGGGCTTGATGGTGTACTCCTCCTCCTCCGTCGTCGTCTTCTTCACGACAGCAGACATCTTGGGCAGAAAGGGAAAATGTGATTCTCTTTGTAGAAAATCTTCTTGATGATATACCGGGCCAAGCGCGGCAGGTGCTTTGGTGACAGGAGGGAAGAAACGGAAGGTGCGAAGTCGTTGGTTTCCTCGGTGTCTTGCCCGGTTGGTGGTTGGAAGCTTCCAAATTTTTTTTTCTCTGGCGGATTGGGATTGATTGTGGAGGCAGGTGTGGCCGGTGTGTGGCGGCCATTGAGCGCTAGTACGATTGTGGACACTTCGGCGCACTTGCCACAGGCTAAGCCACCCTTATGCTGCTAGCCACAGCTCCTGTGTAAGCCACACGTTATTAAGCCACATCCAATTGTCTTCAGTCTTGGATTCAAGCTTCACTTTGTCAAGGTGGCAGATTTTCAAGTGATGCAATTCAACAGCATCAATCAATTATTATAAGTAAATTGAAATTGGTATCCCCACCGGTAAACTCCAATCGCTGGGAAGGTTCAAGTACATTAACATGGATACATTCAGTCCTCTTTGACATATGTTCTTCAACGCCGCCCTCTGTGACTATCATCCTCATATATATCGTCGTCTGGATGGCAATGGTCCCTCTCGGTGAAGTATCCCTGGTGCGGATGAGCTCTACTCATCTCCGCAGGCTGATATATACCCACAGCTCCATGATTCATGCCGTCTACGGGAGTCATCTCGTACGACTCCTCTCTCTCCTTACCTTTGGACTGTGTGGTGTTTAGTGACGAGTCATCGCCGCCCATGGCAACCCCTATCTGGGAGCTGCTCGGGTCGGGCTGGAACATCCACTGAGCTGGTGGTTGACCTGAAAACTGATTCGAGGGGTTTGTCGGCTGGGTGGGTGCCATCGCAGGCCATTGGGCCAGCTGTGCCTCCGTGGCGCTGACGGGACTGCTGAACTGAGAGCCGTACGGCGAGATGTATCTTGAGAACGACTTCTCCGATCGAGCGCTCAGCGGCGATTCGTCCCAGCCTCTGAGTGGCCTTTGGCTCAGAGGAGTCTCTCGCATGTCATTTGGGATGTTGATGGATGCCGGCCAGCCCTTGTTCCCCTTGCTCGCATTGATCTGGAACCTGTTCTCAAGGGTTCGCAGGTATGCCCGGCGTCGTCTTCGCCCACGCCAGACAATACAGAATCCAGTGATGGCCAGAATCAAGACCACGCCGGCGGCAGCGATCCCAACTTTTGCACCCAGATTTAGAGGCCCTTCATTTAACCAGTCGGGATCCATCGTTGCGACGGGTGTTGGTTCTGTGATATTGACCTGGTCCATGGAGAACACGCTGCCATCAATGGACACTGTGGTGCCCGGTTCGGGCTTCTGCTCACATCCAGCTTGGAGAACAGTGAAGACTTTCGACGATTAGCATCCCGACATATGCCTTGACGTGGGAGAGAAGACTTACAGTTGGCGAGGAAAAACTTGTCTTCTATCCGGAGGCATTCTGTACACCCGTCGAAGTCGAGGTGGTCCGTTACAGGCCAGTCATCACAGTATTCATAATTCTCCAGTTTCGAAGAAAGATTTTTGTACACCACGGCGTCGCGGAACGGTCCACAGGCCTTTCTATCGGAATGTCAGTAAAAGTTTCACATATACGGAAGTGCCAGGTCTCGTACGAGGTCAGACAAGGTGTATTAATGCTGTCCTTGTTATCAGGAATGCCAAATAGACAATATGAGACTGAGTAGCGGAGGTTGTCTGTAAATGCCATGACATATTAGAAATGTCCAGTACAAGTTATCAGCGACAGAAAAAGGAGAGAGACATACAGAATAACCATTCCTGATCAGTTTCGTTGTCTTTTGTATGGTAGTCGCTACTTAGTTGGCAGGCGACGCATTGCTGATACACAACGCCAGCGCCACTGTTGTAGTCCTTTTCCTGGCAGACAATGTCTTCTGGTGTAGTCGCATCGAGAACGTTGCCGCATAGTGTTCCGCAAGGCGAGTCCTCCGCCACGAGGATTGCAGTGGCCCGGTTGAGCAGGCCGCAGGCCGCGAAGAATACTGACCAACGCATAGCGTACAGCGCCAGGTTTTACTCAAGCCAACGGCGGAGAGAGAGCAGACAGTTGGTTAACGGGTTCCTCTGTGTTACATACCCAGGCGAAACTTGTGAGGGCCGACGATGGGCCTTTGAACCGTCGATTTTGTTTGATATCTGGGCGCCTTGGGGGCCGAAGAGCGACGACCGCGAAGGTCTTATACTCAGTACAGCAAAGGTACACTCCCGAACCGCCACCAGATAGATGTGACATATGCCAGCGCCAAGTCCTCTTGTGTCTGTCTTAGTTGATGCAGTTGGTAGCGCGGTTAAAAGAAAGAGATCAAAACATTCGACATGATTCTCAGAAAGGAAAATGGTGCGATGTGAATGATGCGGGTGATGAGTTGCAATGGCACGCACCAAAGCGACATGCTACGCCATTCAATTGGGGGCGGAGACACCAACTGGAAGATCCCCTGGTGTCACCTCTTCCCAGCCTTCCCATCTCCGACTTCAGAGTCGAGGTGCCGCTGGCTCGAGTGATCCTCCAGCCAGGATTGGTCGACAACCATGGACGCGGTGTGATTCTTGACGACTTTTGAGAGGTGGACTAATGAGGGGAAACAACCACTCACAGTCGATATCACCGCTATTGCCCACCCATCTGTGCCTCTTCTGCATGGCCCCCTGGTCTCTCACACAAGCTCCGGCGGCTAGAGAATCAATGATCGATCGCCGAGCCATATCTCACCAAGGAAGACCCTGGTCCGCGGAAGATACCCGCCCCCGCTTCACTGGCAACTCGTCAACCAGCGTAGCCCTAGGTCAAGATTGGTTGGCATGTTAGGTTAGTGCTTGCAGCAACGTGCTCACTCACTTTGACTCTGACCCGCAGAGCAAGGTGAAGACTTGTCGCATGGTCGTGTGGCGTATCTTCGAGGCTGGGGAGGCTTTTTCTCGAGATTACATCAGGACGGCAGAAAGGATTCTGGACGGGAGTGAAGCCACCGGGTAACTTACTGGTCTGCAGCGGTTTAACTAACGACATTGCTTCAGGGCTTACAGCAGACAATTGTCCACAGATCTACGGATAGAGTCGGTATTGTCTATCTGATGTCTAATAAATTCACCAAATTGAAATTTCTGGGCGAATCCATAGGAGCCTTGCTCGAGTCCTAATCAGCGTTTTGCCGAGACTTCTGTCTCTATACTTCAGAGCCACTTAACGGAAGTTATTTCGGTATCTAGAGGTGGGTTTTCTAACGACCTCATTATTATCGATTATATACTTACGAGCGTCTAGATATTGTATTATATCATAATTATTAAAGCAAAATCACTTAGTTCAGTAACAAATCTTAACCACGCAGATGACAGTGTAAGTGAAATAGTTGAGCCGGTCAAGTGTGGTAAAGTGTAAACAAAGAAATTCAGATCACACAGCTTCTGTTTTAATGTAACTTTTACACTGAAGGCGATATTCATTGTCTACGTGACCCTAAAATAAAACACGACGCTCTTCATCCCAACGTTACGCAAACAAAAAAAACCCCAGATGATTGAAGGGAACTTGACCATAGTCGATGATGTGCGTTAGAAAAACAAACATCGAGCATGAGGGTGATGTCCCGATATCCCCCGCTTGGGCACAAGAAATATAAGAAAAAGAGCGCCATTGGTATCGTAGCTGCCGACTACCCGTGGGGGCAGCAAAAGTCCACGCCCAGCCTAGATCTTTCCAATTTTCCATCCGTATCCTCCGTATATCTGAAGTGACTTAAAAGTCGAACCATAAGCAATATCGATATGTAAAGAATGCATTATAAACGTGAAGCGCCGATATACGAGTGCGGTCTACGTCATGAAACTCGTTATGCCACGGAACTAGGACGGATATCATATGAGCTCATGGCTTCAGTTTCAGCGCATCGAGCCGCAGGTGTCTTGTCTGAGTCATCCAAGCTGCCGGTAAACAATGGTGCCACTTCTAACTCATTCGTGTTGAATACCATTGCTCTTGGTGTTGGGGGATTGAATGAAGGCGTAGCGGGCGAACGACCAGGAGTGGAAACGGTCTGAAGGGTTTCAGCGAAAGATCCACAGTCACTAGCCTCTGCTGTCTCATTCTGCGATGAGGACTGCGGGTCTTCGCTCGCGAGCTTGTGAGGTTGGTTGTGAGTAAGTTGGCCAGCATCGCCTGAGGATGCTCGACGATGTTCAATTTGCTCTGGTATCAAGTTTTGTGATGCGGCGTCAGTGGAAGCAGGTCTTTGTGTTGGAGATGGCTTCGGTGGCGATCGTGTCACCGGTATTGAAATCTCTGCAGGACGAATTCCATTGGATGAAGATCGACGGCCATGGACAGGGCAATTTGGGCAGATGATGGCTTCAACCCTCTCAAAATCGTCCCCAGCTTCCCCATCGGACCGACGGCGTACGTCCTGAGAGGATGGGTTCCTCCCACTTCCGGACTGCCGGCTACTGGATCCAGGTGGTCGAACACGACGGTGAAGCCTATCATTGCGGGTTGAGTCCGCTGATGAGGTTCGCTCGGTAGCTGGAATGGCCGGGTCAGACGCGCCGTTGGTAGGAGAAGCCTTGGGTCCAGGAGTTCGGCCTCGGCTAGCAGCACGGGAGGTCGGATGAGCCGTGTTGACGGCCGAGCCGGGCATTCCACCTCGGCCATCCTCAACTTCGGCAGCTTTGTTCGAGTTGTTTGTAGCAAAAGAATTGCTACGCTGGTGATGCGATATCCGAGATGACAGATATTGAGTTCGTCCCTCATTGTTGCCCCCATTGTTGCCCCCATTGTTGTTGAAGATGCTAGGGCTTGCACCAATTTGGATCATATGCTGCTCGGCCTGAGGATCCGTAACATCATTAGGTCGACTATGGCTGCGACTCTTCGAATGTTGGGGTTGAGGGAGCTCCACAGTCGGAGTCCTCGTAGCGGAGCTTGCACGCATCCTGCTTACCGACTCGGCTCGATGGGAAATGCTTTCCAGATGCTGTGATATCGCTGCACTGGTATCTCGGTCACCAAGCGCCGAACCTGATCTTTCGTGCATCCTTGAACGACTAGCATTCCGTGACTTGGGGGAAGACGGCCGTGCAAGGGATTTGTCTTCTTGGGTGTTGTCCTGCACCGTCCCTTTACATGCAGAAGACCCGGATCGTGTCGTAGTGTTGGACTTCGTGGTCCGATTTGACGACGTATTAGATTGGGGAGATTGCGAAAAAAGATGTCGAAGGTCCTTGGGCGTCGCATTGTCTTTCACACGGTCCTTGACGCCGTTTCGACTCGGGGGGCGTGCATTTCCTGTTATAGCTGGCCACGGAAATGGCTCTGGTCTTCTTCCGATAGGTGTCCCCGGCGTCCAATATCCAGCAGAGGCAGGTGTACGCAGAGAATTGTCTGAGGAAAGCCAGGAATACCCCTGGGTTGAGACAGGAGAAATGTCCTCAAATGGAGTATCTGGGCTCAGGGGGCCTGCGCTTTCGATCGTGACGTGACCGCCGAGAATTCTTTTCTCTGAAGAAAAGTTCTCCGGGTAGCCGCTCAGAGGTGCCCCGCTGTGCGGATAGGGTGTGCTGTCCTCCGGTGGACGAGGGTTTGAGCGAATCGTCTGAACAGAAGCCTCGGATTCGTTTGACTTGATGGATCGGATTGATCTCTCCGATCTTAGTGATGCCGCACTTATAGGATGGTCTGCGGGATACTGGTGAGGTAAGATCGGAGGGGATTCGGGAATGATCAGGCGGGGTCGGATTGCCATAGGCGTCGGGCTTGGAGCAGACGGGGTGGGAATGTTGAGGCTGTCAATTCCAGGGGAGTGGGCCGAATTTGTTTTCACAAGGTCTGGCACCCTGGGAATCGTGATTGCCGGTGGATAGTGTTTCTTGGTGGGCTGGTCCCAGGTTTCGCTAGCCAGATATTCGGGGAGATCAGGCGGCGGTGGTAGTGATGAAGCAACCAGCTGAGAGTTCTGCTTCCCATCAAGAGGCCCGGCATCGATGTTGGTCTGTTGGTTCTCACTGGAGCTGTCTCTGGAGGTCTTTTTCAGGTCCTTGTTCTGCTTGGTAGAACCATCGGGCTGTTTTGGTTGTTCAAGGTGTCCCGCGGCCTCCATACCAGAGCCTCCGGCTTCCGGTCGATAGACTAGCTTTGCGTAAGGCGAGTTGTTGGTGTCGACCACCAGAAGTTCCTTTTCGCCGCGCCCGAGGAGACCATAAACCTTGACTTCGCCATCATGAATACCAACTACCGCACTGGTGCCGGCATACAAAGCCTCGTCTTCGTTGCCTGAGCGATTGCAGAAGACGACAATAATCTCGTCCTGGTTGTCGGAACGGATGAGTGGTTCGAGACGCGTTACCCAATAAGTCAAAGTCTCCATGTCGGGCTCGTTTGGCATGCGAGTGAACCGTCTTGGCTCTTCTCTGGTCATCCAGGCCATGGATATTATTACCAGGTTTGATTCCACCTCGAGAACGTGGAAAGCAAACTCAAAGGCATTCCATGGTGCCTCGAATTTGTAGGGACTGCGTGTGGTTAGTAAATCATCCTCCTTTAAGGTCACAGAGAATACGAACTTGAGATCCATGCCTGGAATGAATAGTTAGCAAGCTTATTACGTTCAGATCTGTGTCCAAACTTACAGATGCCAATGGAAGTATTTCCCAGGCCAGGGATGAAGCCATCGTAAAACCCTTGGTTTCCTTCCAGTGCCCAGGTTTCGTCAGTGTAATACAGAAAGGATTTTCTATAGTTGGCAATCGTCTCGCCATCGCCGTTGACGACAATGACCGAGTTGTAGTACTCAGGGCCCGTGGGCCATTTGGGCGAAACGTCGACTTTCTCGGGATATCCCACAGTGACTGTGCAGTTGTATTTAAGAGCGATTGTCCTGGCCCAGAGAGATGTGATGCCGGAACCAGAAGGTTCGAGAAATGGGGTTATGTCTTGAAGCGATTTGAAGTTGTACCCTTTGGAAACGTTAGCACATTGGATCTGTAAGCGGTAGGTTTGAAGAAGAGGAACATCGTCAAGAAATAGCCGCAGTCACCATTTCTTGATGATGTTCCTCTTCCCCCATGCGCAATTACCAGAGAAAGCCAGCTCGGGTAAAACAAGAAGATCGAGCTCGTCTGGATTTGCTCTTGACAGAACCGCATCCGCGCGATTCAGATTGTTGTCGACATCTCCCACCTGGGGCGCAAACTGCAAGCAACCGATCCTCATATTTGCGACGCCTGTGTCGAACCCCGCAACAGCAACACGCCTTTCCCGGTAGACAACGCCTTAAATGCTCGAGCGCAAGGCCTCGATGAGGTCAGCGTGCGGTTCAAACGCTAAAGAATCGAAAAACATAAAAATGAGGCAAAAATCAATAACCAGACAACAAAGATGGCAACAAGCCGAGGGGAGGAGGTTACGACAAAGAGAGGAAGGGAAAGCGACTTCACGGCAGTGCAGCGGAGGGTGCCTGATTTAGCGTGGGCCACGGGGGCCAAGGCCATATGTAGTATGAAACGAGCATCCGGGGGCAGGAAAAGCGCCCATCTACTGGCTGGCTGCAGGATTCCTACCCAGTCTGAATGGAATATGTATGTTGGTCGTGGTGATGATGGGCGACGAGGTCGGTGGAGTCAACGGCCCGAGGAGAAGAGGGTGCGGCTGAGGAAACTTGGGTCCAATCACTGGTCTTCAATAAGCGCTGGGACAAGGGCTAGGGATCTCAGTCCGAGAGCCCACGTCCCAGCCTACCAGCCCAGCTTAAGCACTAATTACAACTGGCCATTAACCATCCCATGCATCCATGCCCGTGACTGTTCAGAGTTAGTGGACGTTTTGAAAACTCACAGACGCCTCAGCACCTTGGCGGGTGAGGCTCCCAATCAAGGGAGCCATTTCGTGATATTGCGATAGCTTCTGTGGACGGCATATCATGGGTCCCTCACTCCTCCTTCTTTTCTCGCTAGCCAGTCGATACAAGCAACAGGTTCCGGCCTCAGCTCAGGTCCTGCACCTTTGTAAAGTGCACACCTTTCCAGCTCTATTGACAGCCAAATTTTCGTCCATAGTTCCAAGGGAAGGTTTATCCCCAAGAAGCCTCTCTCCACACTGACAGAGAACTGTCTACTATGATGTGATGATCATCTTAATTATCGAGAAGAGCTGGGACCAATTCTACGTATTCAAAGTGGAAGCGGTCAAGAACTTCAACTTTACGCTAAACGGCTCTCAGTATTCGAAACAAGACTTGGGTAACACTATCAACACAGTGTCAGCAGCCTGCATCTGCACACACCTCATCCTGGAGGCCGTGAGATTGGATCCCACCCTGCCGTCAATTCTACAACACAACGAAAAGCCCGAGGCCTTATACTGACTGGCACGTGGGATGCGGAGAGTGACCCATGTTTTCTCGAGTGACGGTAAGGCTTAGTTGAGCATCCTGAGCTGTAGCAGTAGGAGGCCCGTCAAAAAGACAACGTCTGGGACTCAAGCGTTGTTACTTACAGTGTTAACCGATCTATTTCTTTTAGTTAGTCTCTGTGGGGGGTTCGTCAGATAGTCCGCTGTCCTTATCACATCAACGCGTCAAACCGGTGCCGACGGGCGCTCTGTGGTTGGAGCTCATTGGATTCCGATGACTCGGCTCAGGCGCGAACTCACAGACGTCCATTCGCTGACTTCTGGCGGAGACGTTGTTGCCCAATGGCCGACAAAACCTGATAAGTACTACCAGCACCTCTACGCGCTGCATAGATCGTTGATTGGTTATATTACGGTATCTCCACACCGAAAGCGACGCTGCCCGCTTGCCAGGCCTTGTCCATATGATCACCATGTCATCGTTGCCGCACCCAAAAGTCTGGGGCTGGGGAAGGACAACCGTTAACCGCGAGTGCGCTTATTTCCACGGGAGCCGCGCGCAAAGTCAGGTTTGAAACCATCACATCGCTAATCACGGCTCCATCTTTCGGACTCGGTGACTTAGTGGACAGATCGTGCGAAGAATGTCCTCAGACACTCAAGAGACTACCGACTCAACCTGGAAATGGAAGTCGGGTAGGTACAGCCATGTTACATGACGTGATGGCCACGGTCTTTCTGAGGCTCAGGTACCCCGTAGCAGTTAATGCAACTGCGGACTCCGTAGCGACAAGCGCCATCGTGATCACTCGGAAGAAAAAAGCGTGCAGTAGACAAAGCTGGAAAAGGACCGCGTGATCTAGGGTCATACTCTCAGCAGCCTATGCCAAAATTCATGAATATAGCAATCAGATAACTTGATCGGCATGTTGTGCTATGACTAGGTACCTACCTACTAACTAAACGCCCTGCGCTCCGCACCCGTCCCACTTAGCTTCATTATTTAGTCAGTAGTACCCGCGGGCGACAGGAAGTTCGTCGGCTGAAGCATTTTCTAGCAAAACACTATATAAATCACTATTCAAATTAACTATGACTTATTAAGTGATATCGCGGCCAAGACTTAAATATAAAAAAAAACCGATTCAAGGAATATCGGAGGCAACAGAGATAGAAGTCATCGAGACGGGCTAGGTGGGTAAAGTCGGTACGGTTGTGCTATGTGAGATCACACTTTGTACAATAATTAGAAATGCTAAGACTTTTCCATTTCATAGATTAGGTGTGAAGATAAACTTGCTGTTTTCTTATCGTAAACTCACGTTTGACTGCTGAGATTATATGTCTATTGATAAAGGTAGAGAACTATGAAAAAGTGGTTGACTACTTTCAGCCCCCGGGCAATTCACACGAGACGTTGTAGTCATTATTTCGACTTTGGGCTTCAAGACATCGTTTGTCACCAGGTATTGAGGGAATCCAGACATCATCAGAACACCCCAGAACGATGCCGACTAGTCTTATGCGAGAATTGGGCAGTTCGAACCTGCTTGCACGACGTAGGCAGATAACCCTATCTTACCAGCAATAGGAGACGACTTACTTAGTACCTTGCGTACGAAGGATGGAGAGGGTCATGACGAGAAAAGCACGCATCCTACACCTGACTAAAAAGGAACCCGAGGGACTAAATACAGGGCGAGTCAGCTGTTCTTGCCTGCGGAGTACTGAGCCACCGAAAGACGGGCAGGAACGGGCATTGATTAACAGGGAAGGCATCGGTTGCTATTTACCAGTAATGCTGGAGGATAAATAAACCAATGAGTCCGGCTTGAGACAATTTCTTAATCTACCCCGCAATGTTTCAGGGTCACTTACCTAGACCTGAACGATCAATATCCCACTCGCACGAACAACCTCTGCACGAAGGTTGGGCCTCATTGATCAAGTTCTGAAGCAGAGGGAGTGAGGGAACAAATCGTATGGGACTGCCACGTCTTTTAATACTTGTCCTATGAGACTTACAGTGTCAAATTTATCAGGTTGCGTACCCCAAGAAGCGCAAACTTCCCGCCCAGCTTCGACGAAGGATAAAAGGCCTCATCTTTCCACAACCCGACGTCTCAAGCGACCAATCGCGGGTCATGGGAGCTTCCACTTTGGCGTCTGATTGCTTGACATGCAGTCTTGATCACAGTCACATTGCTATGGATCATCAACGGAATGATGCTAATTTTGGAACAACGTGGGCCAGACGCGTTTGCGGCAATCTGTGCGCTAAAGGTCCAGACTAACAACCCCTCAGTCGAGATTCTCGATACTACCAACAACGCCCACGCTAACTAACGTCAGTAGCCGAGGTCAGGGAAGATGGCGACGGGCCAACTTGAGATCTGAGATAACGCAAGTAAGTAGACACAAGTGCCGGCCCTGGCCCCGAAGCTGATGACTCAACCTCCAGAAACCATCACCAATCTACATTGATCCAGCATCATCTCAAACTCCCTTCTATCTTTGCACTCGCAACAATGGCATGATTCCCATCATCTAATGGCGCGGGACAGACTGGCCGCACAATAGGCCGGCGTCTACAAGACCTTCCGGCGCGTTATGATTTGCCTGACACGCTCTCTAGACCCTCATGACCCCTTGCACGTCAAAGGCGTTCTAGCCGCCCAGGAAGCCTTCCGAGAGGCGCCCATTGGATGTACTTGGTCTTGCATCCTTTTGAGCCCCCCCAGCCGTGAGCCTTCATTGGTTGAAGTTCTTTAATCCCAACCTCAACCTGGAGAATATGTTTCTATTCTGAGCTGACGTCCTTCTTACACTTGTCGTGATGCGACTCTCTGCCCTATGAAACAAGGACCTTTCAAGAGCTCCACCAAGATCTACGCAGAGTAGGAAACTCAATGCTGGAAACCATGCTTTATTGTGTGCATCCTTGCGCCTTTTGCCAGCCTCTTTGGTGCCTGCACTACGTGGTGCGCTTTCAATAAAGCAGCAACACACCCACATGCTTAGCTGAAGGCGATCCCACTCCTACCGTTTTGTGTTTCTGCTTAGACAACATCAGAGATCGCGTGAGCTCTCATATCTTCGGATATCTCAATTTTCTTGTAATAGCACGGATGGTCGGTCTATAGGATCTCTCTCAGACTGACGCCTGTCATGCTTGGCTTCTTACCTTGACCGACTCACGACCTCCTCCCTCGACGGTTCCGACTTCATATCCTCTATTCAACAAGATACACAGCCTAGATCACATCAACATGTGGAACGCTCGCCTGGGGCTGAGCATCTTAGCCCTCTTCCTATCCACCACTCTCGCCCTCCAAGTAACCCCCGACTCCGAGTGTGCTGCTCTCTGCTCCGACGGAAACAACACTACCCTCACCGATGCCGATATCCCTTCCACAAACTCTTCAGACATCAGCTGTGAGGACGATGACTTCTCTTCAACAGGAAAAGGCATCAGGTTCAAGAACTGCATCAACTGCCTGCAAAAGAGCGACAATACATGGAAATCGGACAGTGACGTGTTCTGGTTCTTGTGTAAGTCACGAGCACACATGATGATGCCTCTTACACCGTCTTTACTCACATTTTATGCCTAGACAACGTACGCTATGCCTTCGATGTCTGTATATACTCGTACCCCGACGCCGTCGCTTCTGGGACCATCAACTCGCCCTGCAACATTGAAGGATCATGCCTCTCTCTCAAGGATGCCCTTCAGACCTCGCTAGTGGACGCCGACGATAATAACCGATTCGATTACTGCGAGGCCGATAACAAAGCTATCGAGGGTACCAGCTACAGACAATGCATCAACTGTTTGAAGTCAACTGAGAGTCAAACCTATCTCCTGAACTGTAAGTTGGCCTGGCCAAAACCCGCCAAGACGAACTTGACTCACAACTGTTGTAGTCCTGGTAGCTCTGAGAGCAGGATGTGAACAGCGACCCGAGAAGGGTGACGTTATTGGCCTCAGCGGGACAATCTTCACGTCCTCGGTCCTCAACATCACCGACCCCGACACTAAAGAGACGCTCCCTGGTGATGGAGGTGCACCCGTTGGCGCCATGACAACTGGTACCATCGTCGGCATTGCCGTAGGTTGTGGCCTTGCCTTGGCTGGCGCCATCTGGATTCTCTTCATCTACTGCCGTCGCCAACGTCGTCGGGGCCTCAAGATTGCCTCACCTCCTCCTCACTCGCCGATGAACGAACGTGGTGGCTACGGCATTCAGAAAGATTCCTTCTTTGCTGCCAGTACCAAAGATCCGCAACAAGGAGGCACCAGGTCTACGGGTCATGGGCGCACCATGTCCAATGCAGAATACTACAACCTGCTCGAGAAGCAGATGCGCAACCAACAAATGGGCGTCAAGTACCATTACGCGCCTCACTCCAAGAGCAACGGACCCAATGCTGCCCTTCCTACACATCCCGCTTATCTCCCGCAAGTCGTCAGTAAAATACCTGACGCTGTTGCACCTCCCAACTCCCACAAGCCTCAAGGCTTCGACTCATATGCTCTTCAGACCTACCTCCGCGCGGGTCACGATGCCAGCGTTGACCTTGACCGAGTTGCAGAGGCTGCCGCAGCAAGCAGCAACAGCTCACGAGCTGGAAGCCGTGGTCCCTCGCCAGCTCGAGGTGAAAAGATTCCTGAGCCAACGGTGGTCCCCACACCTATAGCCGTGCCTGAAGTTGCAAAGCCCAAGCAATCATTCATCTTTCCCTCATTATCCAAGCTCTTTATCCCAAACAAGCCTACTGTTGCCCCTCCAGATATCGTTCTGCAAACTGCTAGCCCTGTCCCTGCCCCAAACGATTACAATCGCGAGTTGAGAATCTCAAAGCCTTTAGCTGTGCTGGACCCTAGATTTCAAGATCGACCTCTTGGAGGGGGGCAAATTCTGGCGACTGAGGCGCCGCCTGGATTCCAGCAGGATTACTTGAAGCGCCGGGACGCAAATAAATCACCTCTGTTGAGCGGCAACAGCCGTGTCTATGGATGAGAGCTGCCAGGGCATAATAAACGGGACATGGCACTACATATACGGAGTTTGGGATAAAGTGGGATCATTAGTTTTGGGAGCCATGACTGTTCAGCAAGGAGTTTTTGGGCTTGGAGTATCACATATATACATGTTGTTTAGACTGGATGAAGTTATGGACGGTGTTATGTCCCATTTCACATGATTCGCGATGGCGATTCCACCGCTACTTGAAAATATGTGTTTGACCAGGAGTAAGAGTTGGCCAGACATTGAGTCTGGGTATGCGTGCCATTGTCGTCTACCATGCATGTGGCGCAGGGTAGGGAACCAGAGTTTGCAGCGACGTGCTCAATTCATTGTGATTTACTATTGTACATACTACCTACGTAGCTATCCACACTACAGACATAACTCAACCCAGTCGTTGGCCTCGGCCGCGGGATCGCCATGAATCAGGAAGTGGCCCTGCTTGAGCACCCGTGCTGCTACCAGTAGAGTTCCCAGACCGAACCGCCGTGCCGTGTCCTCGCTGGGCGATCCTGGGCGTAGGAACAAGGCGCTGAAGCCATGCAGGTGTCCTCAAGAGGTTCGGGCCCCCACCAAACTCGGGCCAGATTCTGGCGAGAAAGTCGAACAAGTGGGCGGCAACGAGACCCTCGAGCTGGACGAGGGCATGGGTATACCCGCCAGGCATGAGGAGGCTAGCAACGATCATGCAGTAGGGCAACGTCTGGGCGGGTACTTGGATGACGTAGAACGTGGTCTTCATGCCTCGCTGGTCCTGGGTCACGGTGTAGGTCATGGCGAGGATGATACCCGGCAGGTACTTGAAAAGGGCAAGGCCAACGATGTAGTCGATCATCTAGCGACATCGTTAACTCGAGAACGGGCACAGAATATACGGAACGACAACAAGTGTATTAATGCTATGATATAGAAATGTAGGGCGCTAGAAAACCACTCGAAGTGAATTGGGATCACACGAGCCATCCATTAAGACATCCCACCATGCCTACACCGCAGACCAAACCCGGATTTGCGAATGATGGGCGGTCCGAAGTGTAGGGGTAATCTTCCTCATTTCCAGGAACCGTGATAGCTGAAGAGGCAAAGCACTATCCGGGCAGATATGATGAGGTGTTTTGAAGGGAAGGCAAAGAGCAACAAGGCACGAGGCAGATAGACAAGAGCTTACCAGGATTGTCCCACAAATAAACATTATATACCAGACGAGGTCGACTTTGCGCGGGAATCGCGGGTGTCCAACCTCTAGCATGGTGGTGTATTTGTAGAGGAAGTAGGCGTCAAAAAGCAGGTTGAGGGGATGATCCGCGAGGAAGAAACACGTTATGGGACGCCATATCTGGGGTGGAAGCTTCCAGAGGTAGTACGGATGATGGATGAAGAGGCCAAAAGGCAAGATGCCAGTTAAGCCTCCGACAGATAGCACAACAGTAGCAGTTGTGAGAGTTCTGTGAGCATCGTTAGCAAGGCTGCGCAGGCGAACAGACGTGCAGATAGATGAGTGACTTACCTAGCAACTGCTGGGAGTTCCCAGTACGCAGCCAATGCACCTTCAGCCATGTTGGGCAACTTTGCTCAATTGCGAGAGGTGATGGAGAGAAAACAGCAAGGTCAAAGCACAGGGAAACTGGCAGTAAACAAACAGCAGGTCCAGTGTATGTTTATGAAAAGGGAGAAAAGGGAGGGAAAGCACGGGACTTTGTGGAAACAGGCAACGATGTACGGCTACTCATCGTTGATGCTTGCGTGTCATCTTCTTCTGTTTCTGGAAGATGTGAAAGATGACAAAGGAAGAGTTTGGAAGCAGAGCTCGAAAAATTCCATTAAATGAGCATTTTGCTATAGCGGGGCTGGGTCAAGGCCCGACATTTTGCCGCGATCTGAATACCGACCTCACCGAAGCCCCGCTGGTTGAGGCTGAGGTGGTGGGTGTAGTGAGGCTGCCACAGCCTCAGAGTGTCATGGATAAGGTACGGGAACTCGGCCTTTGAATCCAAACACAAGCTCGGCCGAATAGAATTGTGCTTGTTTTTTTGCTCGTGTGAGCGAATCTAGGTCCATATGGTCTGACGTCAAAGTATTCTCCCCCATCTTTACTCCATAAACCCATTGATTGGCTCAAGTCCATCCTCTTAGTCAGTGAGACACACGAGACCAGGGAAGCACAAGCTCGGATATCAGCAGCCAGCCAGCTTCCAATTCATCAAGATGCGCACCCACGATCCCATGAAGAGCGATGAGGCTAACGATGCCGCTTGGGAGGCTGCCAAGGGAGCTCTCACGGGCGCGGCCAAGTGGGGAGCTGGTGCTGCTGTGGTGGGTGCCGCTGGCTACATGTGGTCACCATTGTATCGTTCCATGACGATTCAATTCAAAGTGTAGGCTCAACCACTGACTCACCCCATATTAATCGCCAGTGCTGACCGCTTCAAGGTACCTACAAATGTGCGGCATGGTGGTGGGGAGCATGATCGAGGCAGATGGGCGTCTCAGGCAGTACGAAAACCAGGTGAGGATGCAGAGGAGGTTGGTCCGGGAAAAGGCCAAGTGGGAACAGTATGAAGCAGAGTTCATCAAGGGTAACGAGAAATAAACACCAATGCCGACATAAGAAAGCGCGTTGCCACAGGAAGGGTTGGCAGGAATTGCTCAGGGTATACTCCCCAGGGCGCGTATATATCACATGAGAATGACCATAAGTCATCCGTGTAAATCAAGACTGTTTGCGTTTCTTTTTCTCACTCGCGCGGCCCGATTCCCTTCAACTCCAACGCCAAAGATGCGACCGCTCTTACAATGATTCCGTTTCAGCATCTCATACCATCATCGTTCTATACGCGGAACCGCTTCGGGTCCATGTTGATCTTGCATAACCGCACAACACAACCGCTGAGCTGAAGCAACGTCTGCACACCCTCTAGTACCTTCATATGCGTGAAGCCAATCTCCTTGATAAACTCCAGCTTCGAGTGCTCACTCAGCGTGGGTATTGTCTTGGTAACCTTGAACATGGTGCTGATAATGTCGTGACTCGAGTATCCCAGGTCCCAGAGCTCCCGGAGTGTATCCAGCGCAGAATCCACATTGCCCTCATAGCAGGCCTTGAGCATGGCCTGGACCTTAATAGGGTGAGGCGAATCGACAACCTTGAAGACATTGTCTCCCGAAACAAAACCGAAGCCTGCCCATGTAGACTGCAGATTGTTGATGGCCTGCCGCATATCTCCTTCGGCACTAAAGACCAGCGCTGCCAACCCGTCGTCGCTGTACTCGACCTTTTCCGCCTCGATGATCTGCATTAACCGCTTCACGACTTGAGAGTCGGTCAACTTAGCGTATCGCAGAATGGCGCATCGTGATTGCAGGGGCTCGATAATCTTGTTGGACTGGTTGCAGGCGAATGCGAATCGGGTCGTGTTGGAGTATATTTCCATGGTTCGTCGCAGAGCTTGCTGAGCACCCGAGGTCATGCTGTCGGCTTCGTCGAGAATGACCAGCTTATGCCGCCCAGCGGCCAGGGTAACCTTCTTTTGGGCAAACCCTTTGATTCGGTTTCGGACGACATCAATACCTAATTAAATATCAGCCATGTTCATTGGGTTTCACAATGTAAACACCCGTACCTCGCTCATCACTGGCGTTGAGCTCCAGCACTGCCTCCTTGTACGATTCGCCCAACAGTTGTCGAGCCAGACAAAGCACACTGGTAGTCTTTCCAATTCCCGGCATGCCCGAGATAATTACATGTGGCATGTTTCCCTCTTTAGCAATAATCTTGAGCCGCTCAATTGTCTCTGTGTTGCCGACGACGTCGTCCAGAAATACTGGTCGGTACTTTTCCACCCTGGGGATCATCAGCAAACGATTCCCACCAGCATGTGAGCTATAGTGGCATACCATGGTAGCTCGTAGGTTGTGGTTCCATTGGCAGAGGGTTTGAGAGCTGCCTTTGAAGCAGAATTGGATGATTCACCGCGTTCTTCGGGTTTTTGGGTCGGCATTTTGACGTTGTAGAATCGTTGATGCAAGGTAGCTGAAGCCTTGAAATGGATATCAATCACTTTACGCGACTGGGAGAAAAGAGACGCGTCGTGGGCCAACTAAAGAAATGGCCCGTGCGTTCTCGAACAGGCACCAAATTTGCCCCACTCCTGCCACCGCCTTTAACGCCCGCCTGGCAAAATCTTGAATCGTAGATAACTTTTTGAGATCTCAAACAACACAAGAGATACCCCCAACCCACGACCGATTTGCAGCCGATCGACGCAGGAAAACAACTGCCAAACATCCGAGACCCGGCGATTCATCTTTTATAACGACTTTGACCAACGACCAGCCATGGGTGTTGCTAAAAAGACTCGCAAGTTCGGACAGGTGGGCATCCTTATCGATAACGGCGCAAAAAAGTTGCTGACCCGTAGCGCAATAGGTGAAGCGAATGATCGGTAGCCGCGATGCACGATTGAAGGAGAATCAGGCAAAGGCCGAGCTGGCCGCAAAGGAAAAGGCCAGAAAGACTGTCAATGGCGAGCTCATCCGAGAGGCACCACAGATGCCCAGCAACATGTTCTTCCAGCACAACACGGCTCTTGTCCCGCCCTACAACGTCCTCGTCGACACCAACTTCATAAGTCACACAGTTCAGCGCAAGCTCTCGCTGCTCGACTCCATGATGGACTGCCTGTACGCAAAGTGCAACCCCATCATCACATCGTGCTGTATGGCAGAGCTCGAGAAGCTTGGACCCAAGTACCGGCTGGCTCTGAGGGTTGCGAGGGATGAGAGGTGGACGCGGCTGGAGTGCGACCATAAGGGCACGTATGCCGACGACTGCATCGTGGACCGGGTGCAGAAGGACAGGATCTACATCGTGGGCACAAACGACAAGGCTCTGAAGCAACGGCTAAGAAAGATCCCTGGTGTGCCCATGATGAGCGTGGCTCGGGCCAAGTACGTGATAGAGAGGCTACCTAATGCGCCGGATTCATAGAGTGCTTGTGATGAATAGGTTAGGTTGGGATGTGGAGGAAAGGAAGGGGAAAAGCTGCATTTACGACTCATGATGCATTAACATGGGAACTCTTCAATCAGGGGATAATCACTATATCGAAATAACTCGCATCTCGGAAACGCTTATTAATTTTCCGTTGCTGTATCTGTACTTAGTCGACGAGGCGTCAGCACATGTTACCTGGCTGCAGGGTAATAGCGCTGAGCGATTGACTAAACAACACATGAGTAAACTACGTAGTTTCTTACTTCACTTGCATGAATTGTTTACGTTAACATATGTCGATCTACTGTTTTTAACCGGGACTGTATCATTCAATTGAAGTCAACTCCTTTGAGCAGGTCCTCTTGACTGTTTAGAAACCCTAGTATATATCGTCATGGACCTTGATTCAAGCCCCAACGATCTTGACCCGTCTTCAGCTTCGGATGCCCGTCAAAAGCGCACACGTATCCTGCTCTCTTGTGCGCCCTGCCGCTCCTCCAAGCTCAAATGCGACCGACAGGAGCCCTGTGGCCAATGCTCCAAAAAGGGCCGCGCCGCGCAGTGCGCCTACGCGCCCAAGCCCGAGAAGAAGCGCCCGGCCAAGGGCATGTCTGCGCGGCTGAAGCGGCTTGAGGGCATGGTTCGCGAGATGATGGATGCTGAAGATGGCTCATCGGCAGGTCCAGCAAGAGACGCCAGTGCAAGTGGTGCAACGACTGGCCCCGAGGTCCATGGGCATGTCGTGAGAGGGGAGAATGCGACGACGTACGTGGGAGCGACGCATTGTATGGCAATGCTGGAGGATGTGAGTTTACTCGTGTGTTCGCTGGTGATATCTCATGCTGACAACAGTCTAGATCGAGGATCTCAAGTCTTACTTTGAGCAGCCAGAAGATATAGACGAGGACCCAACCTTGTCCGACGAGATTGACTCGGCAGAGCTGCTTCTATTCACAAGAGCTGGTCCCAAGGATCGCAACGACCTGTTGAGTCACTTACCGGAAAGATCAGTGGCAGATCGACTTCTCTCACGTTACTTTGCATCAATGAGTCCTTCCCAACGTAAAAACAGCCCAAGCACAACATGTCTAGGATCGGGAGCTTACAGACTACAGACATCATCCATCGCCCGACCTTTACAAGAGCGGTAAGTTCCACCAAGGGACGTTGAGTCTCGACAATGTGTCTAACAGGAGATAGTACGCCAAATTCTGGCAAGATCCCAACGAGACATCGCTGCATTGGATAGCTCAGCTTTTCATGATGCTCAGCCTCGGCGTCTTCTTCAATAACTATATCAACGCCAGTGAAGTCGAAGGCGACTCACCCCTCCCAGCCCAAGACCGCATCAAGCACTACAAGTCATGCGCTGGATGGGCGCTGGTCTGGGGCAAATACACCCAGCCTACTCCAGCAACCCTCCCGGCCTTTCTGCTCTACGTTGAGTCGCATTTTCTGTTCAACCGCGCAGCCCAGATGAACTGCTACGTGCTCTCGGGGGTATGCATCCGCCTCATGCTGAAGATGGGCCTCCACCGGGACCCGAGCAAGCTAGCAAATATCTCACCTTTTGAGGGCGAAATGCGTCGTCGAATGTGGAACATGGCTATTCAAGTCGAACTGCTAGTCTCATTCCACATGGGTCTTCCGAGTATGCTGCAGGGGGTCGAGACTGATACTTCGGTTCCGCGTAACCTGCACGACGAAGACTTTGATGAGCATTCAGTCGAGTTGCCTGTTAGTCGGCCGCCTACCGAACTCACCACCATGACCTACCCAATCCACAAGACGAAGATTCTCCGTGTCTTTGGCCAGATAGGCCATCAAGCTCATGCTCTATCGCCACCAAGCTACGCCGAAGTTCTCAGGCTCGATAACTTGTTGCAGGAGACCTGGCGCGCCGTTCCCTCCTTCATGATGGTACGCCCGCTAGATGAATGCGTCGGTGACCCGCCTCACCTACTCATCGGCCGTTTCGGACTGGCAGCGCTGTACAATAAGTGTCGATGTGTTTTGCACCGGCGATACCTCGCTGAGGCCATCCCACGCCGCGAACATGATTACTCCCGCAAGCAGTGCCTCGAGGGCGCAATATCGCTCCTCGAATACCAGCATGTCATCTGGGACGCTTGTAAGCCGGGCCATGCCCTCAGCCATAATGGATGGTTTGTGTCCTCACTCTCAGTGCACGACTTCCTGCTGGCCGCCATGGTGCTGTATCTTGTCATCAAGAACGACAACTATTCCGAGGTCGGTGGCGATTATGACTGGATGGCTCAGGCAACCCCAACGCCGTCCAAGGCCGAGCTCACAAGCCTGATCAAGCGGTCTCACTTTATCTGGTCCGAAGTCGCGCGGGACGTAACTGAAGTCAGAAAGACGGCTGATACATTGGCTTCCATGTTGGCAAAGCTAGGGATCTCGGTCAACAACCCGGGAAATCTTCCGGAGCCGAAGCTGCCAACAGTCACCTTTGCGAACGAGTCTTCCTCGCTCGGCGCGCCGTCAATGGACCCTAGCACGCTGGGATCGATCGGGGACAACGGAGGCCTCCTATCAACGCTGGGTCTTGGTAGGTTAATATACATAAAGATTATAGAGTAATAAGCTGACTGCAGACGAGGCACGTCAACAGGATCCACGTCAGGGCAGACGCCCTTATCTCTTGGCTTGACGACTGATGCGAGCGGAAGCATGAACTTCCCAGGCATTGGCACAGACGGGCTCGACTTTGACCCCTCATGGATGGAGACTGCGGCAAACAACATGGATTGGGTGAGTGCTGGAGCTTTGACAGTCCCATAACAGAGTCCAACGAGATAGAAGACTGACAAGCATAACAGCGCTATCTTGATATCTCACTCGCTCACAGCCACGACGCCGGGCGCAACGAAGATACCGGACAGACATGGGTAGAAAGACAACCTGGCCTGGAACATATGGACATGATGGGAGTAGGACCATGGGCTCCGGATCCATCATCTGCGCCTAGATGAGGTCGACATAATACTCATTTCGCGTATAGAAATAGACGTGGTGTTGAGCTGAAGGAGCTTCTCTTTTTGGATTGGCGTGATAACGAGGATAGGTAGCAAACTCCGCTCTTTGGCATGTCGTTGGAACAAGAGGGGCCTGATCGCCTCGGGGCCGGCTGGACTGTTCTATTCGGGCAAGATAAGGAGAGGATGGTGTGGCTCTCAAAGGAACCATCCCAGCTAGGGAGCGCAGTCTGGGGAAGTTAAAAGTCCGGGGAAGCGAGCGGGCGCGGACCGGACCCCGCAAAGCATCATGAGATTGCTGATGGTCGATAGATGGAGAGCAGTCGTGCAGCCAGCATTGTCCGGAGCACGCTCTTTGTGTGATATGATGAGCCATCTTGCTATTTATGAAACATCATCCCTCTGGTATGATCCCCGTGAGGTCAATTGGCCAAGTGAAGAAAGACAGCGCCGTGCTGAGCTCTTCTACTGATCTTTGAGCATAATATGTGGTATGGTGAGCGATAACGTCGATTATACGGATACGATATGATGATACGATATGATGATAACGAAACTGTCAAGCTGAGATAAAACAGCATAAACTTGCTGCATGGGTTCGTTGTCATATCAGCGCTGTTCCACAGCTGACTCGGCCACGGATAGCGCCGGATGCTCCGCGGAGATGTTTGAACCGAATGCGGCATCGGAATGCTAGTTACCTGCTGAAACTGGTTGTCCAAGCTGTGTATCCGTAGCTCACCTTTGGCAGACAAAAACGATAGAGGACGGAGGTCGAGTCTGATAAGCCCCCAGAGACACTTGTATCCAGTGTTAATTTGATTGCATCTTGAATAGCGCCCAGCTGCATCTTCCAGAACAACGACATGGCTTTAGAGCTATTTTGTAGCGCGGTGATAGGCGCTGGGCAAGTCGCCTAGGTAGGCTAAATCTGGGGTAGACAGTCAAAAAATAGTGCATCGTGCATCACCAGCCATAACTCAATCTCCTTAAGTTAGTTATCCATCAGTAATGCGCCAGTCTAGTTTAGCCAGTCGGGTGATGATATTCACGATGGTGTACGGAGTAGTACCCTAAATAGGGAGTACTTGAAGGATCCAGCATGTTTCGATCGAGACGACCTGGATTTGTCAGGTCTCACAGTCATACTGCATCGCGTAGACCTTCAGTGAGACTGAAATCTGGAATGTGCCCAAGATGCCATGGAAGTGATTCACCAGTCTCGACTGCGGTTTGCTGGCCGGAAAACGAACAAATATTGGTCATGATGACGGACGGAGAACTGGCGAGTCGGAGTACAACTCCAGTACCAGGACATTCAAGTGGTGGCTTGTACCATCTTGGAGGGGCAAAGGCGGACATCCACGGATCTGTCATGGGGAGGTGAAGTGGTTAGTTAGAATATTAGACCCTTTCGAGTAGCTCAGGACAAGATTAGCGTCTCAAAGCAAGACAGCCGCAGCCGCAGGCGACGGACGGTGTAGGCATAAAGAACAAGCATCGTTGGCTTTTCGAGTCTGGTGATCACGGCTCCATAGCCATCCCACGACGCCGCTATCAGTGAAAGGAGCAAATGGGCAACACACAAGGTTGGACGTGTTGTCAAGTCGATGAGAAATGGATTTGTGCTGAAAATTTTTGACTGGAGAGTTGCTCGGTGCGGCTTCGAAACTTTTACCTAATCTCAACGCTATTTCGGCAATTTTTGACGCGCCTCCACTCCATGGGTGTCTTTGCGACTCAACTACCACCAGCATACGGAGTACTACAGAGTATTAGTTACGGGGTGTGATGGATCCTTAGGAACCCGGCCGGCCGCCGGCCTGGTCCAGCGGGAGAGTGCCCTGGCCGAGACCGAGGCCCTTCCGCGAGGGCTCCGGGGAGAGTTGACGTTTGCGGGATGGTCGCAAGGTTGTGTTGGGTTGTCGAGAATAAGCGAGGCGATCAAGGTGAAGGAAGATGCGGAGATGAGAGAGAGGGTTAATTGCTCCGTAGTCGCAAAGAGAATAGAGAAGCCAGGTTCGTAGTTGATTGACGCCGTTGACACTGATGCTGAACAGTGTCTGTTCCAAGGCGTGTGTTGGAGATGAACAAGTGAAAACCAAGAGAGGCAGGCGAATCAGAGCTGTTTGTTGTCTTTGCTCGGGTTCTTGAGCGACGGGAGCTTGAGCGCAAGACACCGGCGATAGGTACCTGAGACATCGGAGCCTCACTCCGACTTGCTGGCTTTGCGGAGGTGGTATCGCGCAATAGGTGCCAATCGTGGGGGATCCTGTGTCGTAATGAGGGGTTGCTTTAGTGAATAAACGGCACAACGGGAACCATTTGACGGGGAAGCCGTGGGTAATCTCGTGATGAGTTGGACAGGGGCAAAAGAGAAACACAACTGCCAGAGGGATACGGAATAAGAGGAATCAAGTAAAAGCTATGTAATGAAAACGGCATGGGCGTCTACTGGCGAATGAGGGCGTCGCGAATGGCCGATGCCGCAATTTGGGCCCGGAGCGTCCCCATCGCTTGTCTCTCATGCCATGACATGGGTGGTGACATTTGCACTCTCAGCTTGACCCAGGGTGTTGTTCTCTTTTGTGTGAATGATGACGACAATATCAAAATAGAGTAGCAACTGCATAGATTCACTTAGATCGGCCACCCAGAAGCTGCAAAGCAACGCTGGCCTCGTGAGAGACCAGGCTTCCAAAAGGCATCCTGAAACGAGGAGAAAGCCGACTTACACAGAGACAAAAGCCCACTACATAAGACACCGCTAGACACTAAATAAGCCGAAGCCCAGGAACCCGGATCGGCGATTCACAGACAAGCCTGAGCTATCATAGACACCTAATTGGCTACCCCCAGACTTTCTTCTTAAGCAGGGTCCAGTTTCGACGAGGGTCCTTTTTTGGAGTTTTAACGACTCCAATAACTCTTAGTCAAGGACATAACATGGCCTCAATTCGCTCTGTGTTTCCTAGCTCCCTTAATACGGCATGGTGATGCAAGGTTTCCACAAGTCGCTTCCTTGGACAAAACAACTAGCGGCAACTAGAAACCTCTGGATCATCCAGCCCGTGATGGAATTGATAGCGACGGATAGAAGAGTTCAGCAAGAGCAATCAGCTTCTGACCCGATTGGTCCCACTTTCAGTCTATATCTAGCAAGCGCTGGCATTATTGGCTCCAACACCAGATTTATAGTTGGCCCACGTATGTAATGTACGCACAGTAGTATCATCGGGGGAATCAACTTCTCCAGAGGGTAAGGTAATTTGAGACAAACTCCAAGTCAAAGGCGGCAGCAGCAACATCTTCTGGATGAAGTGGGCACCGGAGGATCAGGGAGTGCAGCTTCCGCGCGGGGGCGGCTGTACAAGGCGTCAGCTGGGGTCGAAAAGACAACATCGACCAACCCTATCTTTCTCTCCTGTTCGATTCCTTGGCTGTATGTTTCCTTGGATACGAGTCCTTTTGCATCGGACGAATGTGAAGATTCGAACCTGTCCCTGCCGGGAAGGCAAGGTACATTGCAAAAGTACTGATAAGAAGCCGGGCGGACACCACCCGGCACGGAGCAGGTGACCGACTGACCGAGTCAAACAAGAGCAACCTGCAATGTACCCCCACAAAGAGGCGGTACTTGCAACTTGGTCTGCATTAGCAGGGCAACTGCCATACAAGGGGTCGTCGGCAAAGGTACCGAATGTCCGACCAGGTACCTCAGTTTGGAGCTCATCAAAAAGATGGCGTCTCCTTTCTGGCACGCTCGTTATCAGTCGGTCGGCCATTTTCGTTCGCCAGGTGGTCTAGAGCTACATAGTACTTTCCCATTGCAACCAGCAATCCAGTTGTTATCTTTCCCCATCCAAATGTTGTCGACATCACAATCCCCCCCCTCAGTTCCATAATATTCTTCCCCAGTCTCCATTCTTTCTATTCTTTCCAAATACTCTACGGAGTACTTCAAGGAAACGTCTTCATCCTCTTGTGCTCGTGTTAGTTCACGCTCTTGTCGAAACCATCTGTACCCCGCCAAACCGGAAACGCTACTCGAAGATAAGAAAAAGAAAGATCCCTTGAGATAACGAACTAGGAATCTTGCCACCTCATTCGTCGCCTTACTCCATCGGATCACCCGCCGACAAACCCTGAGGTGAATTCTCGAGCTGGTACCGAATACTTTGCGCCAAGCCTGCCCGCTTGAGTAAGAAACCGACGTCGCAAGGCCTTTGACCAAGACCCCTCCTCATCATCAAGGTTGTTTCGTCTGCTGGGTCGTTCTTTTTCGGGAGCTACTTGCAGCTCCAAGCCATTATTCCCCTGCACTCACTCACACTCTCACTTTTCGGGTCCCATCGACGCCATTAGTTACGCTCTTGCACCCGCTTACAGATCTGGGGCCTTCCCTACCGAGAAAGGTCAAAAGATATTATCCACCGTCCACGACAAATCTCGTGCGCTGGCGCTGGCGCTACACCTTGAACCCACATTGTTGCTGGCATCCCCGTTCGAGGTCTGCTACTATTCCGACACCACTTGTTAGTTGCTCGCACACCTCGCACCATCAACCGCACGCCATAAACCGACACCACCCACACATCATTGTGCTGTTCGCTACACACACTACACACCGACTCAACACCTATCTCATACCTTATACAGAGCTCCTGCGCAGCAATTGCTCATAAAATACCTGCAGGAGATCGACCTTCCCCAGTGCAACGGATCCCCCTTGCTTGCTTGCCTCGACTTCGAATCTACCTTAACTCAACCAGCCGGCTTCTCAGCTCATCTCCTCTATCTCGACTTTTGGCTAGGACACGGGACCCTGATCGAAACTATCGAGACAACCACGACTCCGTTTCCACTAGAACTTTTCGAGATCAAGCCGTCAAAGATTATCTCCTAGACAATCCACCTCTCACCCACTACACGTTGAGCAAGGGTTCACACTTCGCGCTTTGTTGGCTCCTCTAAATCCACCCACGAACTAACTAGGGCGCATCCGCTGAGCGAAAGCCTGGCGCAACCCCGCGACGGAGCATCGTGACCTCGTTTTCTTACCTGGGGGGTTTCTAGTCCTTGCCCTGCCGTCTCTTTTTCCACTTCTCTCTTCCTCCTCTTACCTTTACTTCTCACCCGTGTTGTCGACGGTCTACTATTCTATACCCTTTCGTCCTCATCGGCAGACCCTTCGGCCACTTCTGCGACTATTGCGGCATTGTCTGCACTGCTGATTCTGATTCTGCACCTGTATTGGCCTGCTCTTGTGGTCGTCGGCGCACTCTGATCCACCACCATACGTTTGTTTTACGTACAGCCTGTTCCCATCTGTGCCTCGCTCTTGGTTTTGTGAACTCGTCTGGCCGTGTTTCCTTCGTCTCCCCCACCGGCTTCCGAATCCCACCCCGACATTCTGCACCGGCTTGGGACTATCCCCCGTCTATCGGCCTCGCCCACGCCCGACTAATAAAGCTCTGGTGCCAACGCCGCTCCGTGCCCGGTGGCAGCACTTGAGAATCCGAACGCGAGCCTTCCTCTTCTCCCACCCTGAGAGCGCAGCAGTGCTATAGTATGCCCGCTCAACTAAACGGGTCCATGACCGCCAGCATTCCCATTCGACTACCCGGCGACCAGACCAACGTCTTCTACAAGCAACATAAGCATTCGCGATCCTCATACTCCGATTCCTCCCCGCTTGCCAACTCTCGAAATAATTCCCTGACCTTCCGCCCGTACAAGAGGCTGATGTCCAACCCCGACAAGACTATCGCTGTTATAAATGCCAGCGGTCGGCAGGCTGCGTCCTTAATTCGGGTCGCTACTGCTGTTGGCTACCATGTGCGCGCTCAGTTGAGAAATCTCGAGGGTGTCGTGGCTGCCGAAGTATCTGGGAACCCCAACGTCACAGTCTTTGTTGGCGAGCTTTACACGAGACACAGTCCTTCCGAAGCCAATCGCGATGTGACCAAGCATGGCCCTCTGGCCGGTGTCGGCGTCAACTACGACTTGATTTCTAATCTGTTCCGCGGTGCTCAGCTCGCTTTTATCAACACCACTTTCTACGGGGACGAGATCCAGATCGGAAAGGCGCTTGCCGATGCGGCGAATAGTGCGGGAATTCAGCATTATGTATACTCGTCCATGGCCGATCACGCAGCCTACAACCCCGAATGGCCATCACTACCTCTGTGGGCCGCCAAGCACGAGGTCGAACAGTACATTCGAAAGCTGCGACTACCGGCAACCTACGTGTACACCGGCATCTACAACAATAACTTCACTTCCCTCCAATACCCTCTCTTCTGCATGGAGTTACAAAAAGATGGCTCTTTCAGGTGGCAGGCCCCCTTTCACCCTGACGCGAAGCTGCCATGGCTTGATGCCGAACACGACGTGGGCCCCGCTGTCCTTCAGATTTTCAAGGACGGGCCCTCTAAGTGGCATGGAGAGCGTATAGCGCTTGCATACGAATATCTCACCCCTCGAGAAGTGTGCAGGCTCTTCTCCAGAGGACTTGGTCGCCCTGTGCGCTATGTTCGAGGTTCCATTGAAATCAAAGTCCGCATCCCTGTAGGCTACCGGGAACAGCTTGTTGGTTTGGAGAAGCTCTTCGACCCGAACCAGAAGGATGCACGAAAGCAGCCGCCGTATTTTGGAGACCCCAAAGTCGAAATCAGCTGCCCTAGCGAAGCTCTAGAGCTCTGGGAAGGCCCTCGAGGGATGGAGGAATACGCCAGAGAGATGTTTCCGATAGAAGAGGAAGCCAATGGCCTGACCTGGATGCTGGAAGATGAGGGAAGCGATGGCGATGAGGAGGTCCACGCCACAACGACGTCTGTCGAGCAACTAAAAATTCACGACGGTGACGACAGTGACGACGATAACGATGACGGCCTAGTCATGAGAGGCCGTAAGCGGGACGAAGAAGAGTGGCTGGCATAACAATCCAACCGACATGAGTCAAGATGACCCCAGAATTTGAGAAAAGGAAAACATAACGAAGAGTGCGAAAGACAAAAAGAAAAAGGCGATCCCCAGCTCAGTCTAGAAGCCCAGACCAGGGGCAGAGTGGGGATGGAAATGGCGATATTGCATTTCGGCAGGAGTTCTGTCTATTTGATTGGGGTCCGGGATGAACATTGTGTTTTCTGGAGAGGCGTCACTGAGGCGGTTGGTCTGGGAAGCTAAACGATCTTATCATGACTGGAATGCTGTGGTTTAGTAGCTTAAATGGACGACTTTGGAGAAATAACGATTCCCTGTCTCCCTCTCCTGTTTTGTCCCTTGGTTGACTGGTCAGTAGAGATGTGAGGCCTCAACGTAGTCATAACGTTACTGGTGTAGGCGTGATATCTGTTGCTGTCCTTGAAGACAGATGGAAAGTAGTATCGAACCGAAAGAATTGAGTTACCAGGAGAGAAGAAGAAGAGCCCTGCTGTTATTGGATTCACATCCACTTCCAGCCCGGTTGGTGTGTGAGAGATTGAGAGAGGTAAATAAACGTGCAGCATCTGGTCCGGGTGGTCAGACTCTTTATATACTCGGGTCTCGCTGCAGCCATACTCAAACTGTACTCCTCCGAGGCATCAATTCAATATTTGCCATGCCCAACCTCTGAACCCTGGCCTTATCTTCACCTTATCTCCCCCGCCCCTCGCAGCACACACCGAGCGATCATGCCCCCTTGGAAGCGAAACTGTAACATGATTGTATTATACCATGCCAACTCGACACCTGAGGAGCGTGGGGTCGAGCTGCGTGGGGTGGAAAAGGGGGGGCAATGCGTTATCAGGGGACATTTGGATGCCAGGGAGACTGATGAGGGTGGTCTGGTCTGTTATCTCTGTGGCGTTTTGGCCAGCAGTGCGGAGGAGGAAGCTGGTAGGAGCAGGATTTGTTTAGCCGTGGCCTTGAATGATGGTGTTGGCCGTATTAGTAAAAGGATACTCGATTGTACTCCTTGTAAAGTTGGGCAGTATTGATCATTGACTAACCCAAGACCGAGAACTGGCTTCTAGAAAGCACTTGGCCTGAGTCCACTACCTCCCGCGGATATGCTTTGCTTTGTTCAAGATACCCACTATCAGAATCAGTGCCAAGTGATCTCCTGTTTCCATTGGCGGTCATGCTGGCTCTCTTCCTGTGAGTGCTAACAGTGATGCGTGAGGATTAAGAGCGGCTTACAGAGGACATTCTTCGAACGGATGTAAATACTATTGAACCATGGAATGTTCCATATTTTGCGGGGAGGAGTAAATTTAGGTCTGTTGATAAAATGACAGCCTGCGTTACCATGTAAGTTGTTTATCATGATATCTGCTAAACCTTTCTAAGCAGCAAGGGAAGGTAACTACTTAGATAGTAGCTGGACAGAAATTCGGAACCTATCTAGGCCAGGGCTATCGGCACTATCTATAATGTATCACTGAGCAGCAGTTTCATACCTGGGTACTGTATGCATACAGTGAACCCTGACAAGATGTTTATGGGGCAACAGCAAGAATGTTGACGGATCTGAACATTAATCTACAGCGTGACTTCATCCGACTCTCGATATATCATCATATAAGGGCCGTTCTTGATAAACATACCACAACTCCTATTAGATCGTGTACAAAACGCCATGAATCAATGCCAATTACAAGGCTCAAGATGTAGTACTGGCCATGTTTCTTCGCATACTGCATCCGAACCCAAGATGCTTGTCCAAAATGACCCATCCTCTTTCATTACAAGTCTGTCTACTAGTGGTTCCAAGCATTTCCTGACGACCGTCGACCCCTTTCGTAAAGCCACTTGCTGTTCAATCCAACACTCGTTTTCTTACCCCCTGACGGACTAGGAGGGGTAGGGTCCGAGAACAGATTGGCTGAAGAGCTGGCAGCAAACGGGCTTGCAGATCCGATAGACGACCTCCGCCCGTTTCCGAAGCTGTTGACACTCTTCTGGAAGAGAGGGCTGCCTAGTGGTGAGCCTGACGACCCCTGGATCGCCGGGCTACCTCGACCGGACAGAGGCGAGCCGCTGTAGCTTCCCCTGCTACCAGCAGATCCAGCTAACGAAGGCGTGCGTGAGTATCGAGGTGGTGTACTAAACTTGGCGTCGGGAACTGGCGCTGCCGACACGGGAGCGAGACCGAGCAGCTTGCGCTGAGCGGGCGTGAGAGCGATGTCGGAGAGGTCGTCTTTCGGCCGGACGAGGGGTAGGCATGCAATACCGATATTGACGAAAGGAATGAGTTGTAGGATGAACCATGCCCAGCTCACATAGACTCTGAGGGAGTTGGGTACGCTGCAGAACTTGGTTAGCTATGAAGCAGTAGACGAGGGGTTCAAGGGAGACTTGCGCTTGCGGGCCAATGTTGAACTTGGCGAGGAGCTGCGCGGACCAGAATCCGAGCAGCGCAATGACATTGTAGGCTATTTGCCGTACGTTCTTCTCGGCAAAGGTGGTCGCATTGCGTCGCCTGGTGATTTCATTGAGTCGCGGGTGACGCCAGGTTCCAGGGCTGTCAGTCACTGCAGGACCGGCGATGGTGGTCGTTCTGACAGGAGTGGACATTTCGGAGTGCGAGAGATGTAGAAGTAGAGTGGGCGACAATAGTATCGTGCACTGGTAGTTTGAAGTTGTTCCTTACAAACACCCTCGGTCTCTGAGATGGGGATGTGATGGCTCTACTCGAACGATTGGGCAGACGGCGCAAAACCACAAAACTATCCCAAACGCCCTGCTATGATATACCTGTTGGTTAGTAAGTCTTTCGTTTGGCCCGAAGCCGTGGTGAGGCCGGCTGCTCCCTTGGTCGTGGGATTTGTTGACGTTTGCGACCGGGAGAAGTTGAGGGCGAGGGTGCTACCCAGCTTAGCTTGTTGCTGGCTGTTGGAGCGACCAGCACGGGCCTTGCGCCACATTCGCAGTCTGCTGAGCCACAGGGGTATCGTAGGTTAGCTTTCTGTTCATGCACTAGCCACGCCAGGCGTGTGTGAATCGCCGGCCATTCAGCGCCTTCGTGACGCGCTTCAGCGGGCTCGTTCCTGTATCCGTTGCTCTGGGCGCATTTTGCTAAGACAATGGGCAAGGAGGGAGTTGGTAACCTCGCTTCTTCCATCAACATCATCACAAACGACCTCACAAACAATCTTCTTGTGCGATCTGAAACCAATTCACCATCGACACTCGCCTATTTCTACATGGTTAAACCTCGATAACTTCGCAATTGGCCTTTCACGATGCGCCGCTAGCCTCGACGCAAATCCACAGATCCAACCTCAATCTCAGTCATCGCGCACCGTAACGCCTCTTTTCACGCACGGCAGATCGCCCACGTTCGCCCATCATGGCAGCATCGCCTGCTTCGCTCGCAGCGACGTCGGAAATTGAGCCACCTAGCTCTCCTGTTCAGCCCGAGTCCAAGTCCTTCGTGTCCCGCGCCATGACTGAGGACGATGATACGCAAATGGCGAATGCGACTCCCGAGCCTCAGGAAAAGTCATCGCGAAGCAAAAGCAAATCATCACAGAACAAGGACAAAGACGCTTCAGGTCAACCACAGATTGGCAAGATTCGCCATTTAAAGAAGGAAGATGGCGAGCCCCTCTGGAGGGAAGATATTCAGTATGATTTCCTCAAGGCTGTCTTTGACAACGAAAAGCCAGTCTTCACCAACTCATACGAGCCAGAACGGCTCAACAAACAAAATTTTGCCGATCTCTACATCGACACCATGTCCCGCAGCTCCAAGACGAGTAAGGTTCTTCGCGACAAACTGTTGACTGACAGAGAAGCTGCCAAAGGCATGGCCATGGTGTGTCTCCTCGTCAACATGGGCCGCATGAACACTACCCTCAACTGTGAGTCAAAGGTCGTTGTCCTGAGCGGCCGACCGCGCTAACTCGGTCGCAGTCTTTCCCGAGATGAGGGCACAACTTCGTACTTACCACGCCATTCCCTCACTGCAAGCACATCAGGACCCCCATGCTTACAAGCAACTCCAGGACGCACCCCGCCTCAAGTCCATCCTGAAGGGTGGCGCAGAGGACAGGGACGAGCCTAGTACAGTTGATAAGATCAAGCAGAATGATGTTCCTCGAACAAACCCCGTTAACCTCATTTTCGTCATGTGCAACACGGCCCAGAAGGTCGCCGAGTTGCATTTTCCACGCAACCGCGAATTTCATGACCTCATCATGAAGACTCAGTGCACAAGCCAGTCTAGAGCGAATGCTTTCCTGTGGCTGATGTGGTTCTATCTCGAGTCTGATTTCACTGAAGAGGGGTGCGAGGAGAATCCGTTCGGTCCAGGAGTTGACTATGGCCTGGATGTGGCAAACCAAGGGGTTCCTCGCCTAAAGGAGATGACGGATGAGGAAAAGGCGAAGGAGAACGTGGATACTGAGGAGGAGATCGAGTTTGGCAGGACCAAGCAGAAAATGCGAGCTAAGATCTTGGAGATGGACCAGGCCTATCTCAACGAGCGAGAGACGAAGCGAGGCAAGATTCGGCCATCATTTACTGAGGACGGACCTGCCATCCTCCCTCGCATCAGACCCTCCAAACATGAGTCTGACATGGACAGCACCCGGTCGACGCCTCCACCTCGAGCACTCGGTCGCGCTCTTGGCTCTAGCCGGAGAGGAGTACCACTTAAGTACCAGATATTCGAAGACTCATCACCCGCACATCAAGTTAACGAAGGCGTCGTCGCCGCTAGAAAGCCTCGGCCGCCTACCGCACACCAACTAGCTGTTGAGCGGAACCGAAGTCAAAGGGTAGAGTACATTCTCGACCGCGGCCTTCGCCGCCAACATCACAAGAGCCGCAAAGTTCGCCGCCAGGATGGGGCCGTCTTCAGAGCGTACCGACGGCTTCGAGCCCAAGAGGATCCTTTCGAAGACAGCGACGACGAAACTTCGCTTCCCCGAAACCTAACATACGGCGGAGACAAGACCCCCGGTGCTTTTCGTGAGAAGGGCGTTGGAGGACTTTGCTTGTTGTCAAAGGAGGAGGATGATTTTGGCGAGGAAGTCAGTGCCTATGCTGCTGCTTTGAGACGATCCACGAGGCGTTTGAATCGCTGGGGCCCTCGGTCAGCAGAGCTTGGTGTCATTTCGACCACCAAGCGGCCCAGACCGAAGAAAGCTGAAGATGATGACAAAGATGGCGAGGGAGAAGATGGCGACGACCTTGACGGAGATCTCAACGGCGACATGACGCTTGGTGATATCACGGTGGGAGACGCCACACTCGGGGATGTCACGCTGGGAGATGTTACAGTTGGGGACATGACCATGGGCGACGTGACGATGGATGACGGCGACGCCGAAGACCAGACAGTGCTTCACGAGGATGATGAACACGGCGACGACGCTGATGACGCCGACCGAACGGAGGTGATGGGTGACTCGGACATGGACTGAGCTGTGTAGTGAGGGAAATCGTCATGTGTAACTTTAGGAGCAAGTGATGGAACGGGACGGCGGTTTAGGCAGCGTCCGCTACTGGATTTGGGATCGCGGGGAGTTTTTCTACTATGTGTGTTTACTGAATCTTCTGCGCATGAGTCGGTAGTGTGTAATCTGCAACGGCGTCCAGCGGAACACGGCTTGGTTGCGGTGAGGAGCAAATGGTAGAGCAGTGTTGGTCTTCATCCATATTGCATTTTATTAGAGTCTTACTATTCGCACAGCATTATATTGCTATTTGCACAGCATCATGTGATTTCTGCCGGGCGGTCAACTCAAATTTCCCCTTCTGATTAATTGATTTACGATTATTTTCATATTATATATAAATTTACATATAAATCAGAAGCATTATAAAGCGATTAAAATAGCAAAGGAAACAGTCAATTGTATATATCAAATTGATTGAATTGACGGCTTAAAAATAGCATTTCACTTAATGTGTATATATTCGTGACGGCCCGTCTGTTATTCTGGCGAAACCGGCGCGGATGAAGGTGGCCGCCCCTGTTGATGACGTGTTCTTCTTCGCCTGACCCCCCTCCCTCTCTGACTGCGTCCTCCTCGCGTTCTCTTTCCCTATGTAATTGTATGCGACTGTGAATGTGCTGCAGATGCTGTTGAAGATCGCGATGGGGTTGGCGTGGGGTGTTGTTGTTGCTATTGTGTGATGAGAGGGTTAAGTTGATGTAGATGAAGGAAGGAAATTGCGTTGTGGATCTGTAGCTGGGGGATAAGTTATTGCGGAGAATTGAATATCCGGCCGGCTGGCGAGATAATGTTCCGCCCCGAGACAGTCAGCTGTCGGACCAATGTTGTTCCGGCTGGCTCGCGGCTTAGCGGACGGAAAGGTCACGTGATGCTGTGCAAATAGCAATATGATGCTGTGCGAATAGTAAGACTCTTTTATTATGGTTCATCTACATACCATAGACCGATAGACCCACGGAACCGCAGCGAATACAAATACGAAAACGAAAAGATAAGATACGTACTCCGTAGTGCATATTTGATTACGCCAAGCCCGGAGCCTCAACAAGGGCCGGAGAATGCGGAGGGGCCGGGACATGGGGTGTGAGCTGATCCGGGAAGCGGGTGCCGAGCGGTGGAACGCGGCAGATTACCGATCGTCAGGGACCGGGCAATTAATCTCGGCCGCTCAATAAATATCTCCGTATGGACGTGTCTTGATTGATTCCTCTCTTTGTCAGATAATTGGGCTGTGGCAGCCTCCTGTACAGCGTTCTTGTCTTGTCGATACCCTCATTTTGAACGCTGTCGAGGTCCTTCACACTCGGTCACGATGCGCAAGACCGAGCCCCAGTCCGGCATCAGCCGACTCCTTGCGATCCTAGGCCTCCTGACGGCTATGCTGGCTTCAGTCTTTTACGTGGCGGAGCAGAACCTTGACAAGTTCTACGTGTTTGACCTGGAGCACCTGGACGACTTGTCGAAGCGAGCGCTGGCCGAGCACGGCGACAACACCAGGGCTGTTGTGCAGTACATCGTGAGCGAGCTCCACGAGAAGGTCCCTGCGCATGTCAACCTGCACGAGGAATGGGTCTTCAACAACGCCGGCGGTGCTATGGGCGCCATGTACATCATCCACGCCAGCGTGACGGAGTACCTCATCGTCTTTGGTAAGTCCCCTCTCCCCCCCGCGGTGCAAGGAGTCAGGTCGACTAACACGGCCTCACAGGCACCGCGATCGGCACCGAAGGCCACACGGGACGACACACGGCCGACGACTACTTCCACATCCTGTCGGGGACGCAGCTGGCGTACGTGCCGGGCTCGTACGAGGCCGAGGTGTACCCTCCGGGCAGCATCCACCACCTGCGGCGGGGCGACGTGAAGCAGTACAAGATGCCCGAGGGCTGCTTCGCGCTCGAGTACGCGCGGGGCTGGATCCCGCCTATGCTGTTCTTTGGCTTCGCCGACGGGCTGTCGAGCACACTGGACTTCTCGACGCTCTGGCACACGACGCGCATCACGGGCCGCGAGACCATCTCCAACCTGCTCAAGGGGAAGCTGTAGGGCAGTGGTGGTTTGTTTTGAGAGAGTGGGTATAGAGGGTGGTGGGATTTAATGAGGGATGGACTTGGAGAAAAAAGGGTTCGGAGTTTTATAGACTGGAGTGTTTGACGAGGTTAAGGGACGTGGTCATGGTGGATGATATATCATGGTAGATCTTCTCTCTTGAAGTTAGTGAACCTCGGCTAGTAGACTGGCCAGGAATGAACACTGCGTCCTTGATACTGATACACGAAAACCTCGGCCTTGTCGGATATTCGGTTGGTTGGAAGAATCATGAGGAGTAAGTCAACTGCGTTCCGAGTCTGTTTTTCCAACTACCAACTGGTCTACGACCTCAAGGCCGATGATACCCGCAACAGCGCTATCAGTGACTTGTCCAGGCATTGGTGAAAAGGACAGGTAGATAGATGGCTTGGCGGTTGATAAGACAAGTGAACCCTTGTCGCGGGCCCAAAAGAAGCTTAAAATTAAGCTGTTGGTGGCGCTGGGAAGCGAATGCATGGGGTCAAAACTTGGCATCATCCATGAGCCATCATCTTCCCCCCGCGATCTATGAATGACTCTTGTATGCGTAGTTTTGGAGTAGTATTTGCCAAGGAGTAACGTTACTCGGCCGTATGTTCGGGGTATTGGCACATGAATGGCGTCTGGGCGGGCTATCATCGTTGGAGCGGTACACGATCGGCTGCATCAAGAGGGCTGTGGTGTTGCCGGAACTTTTGTATTGAGTCTTGACTGTGTGCCGTACCTTGTTGACCGTATCTGGTGTTACTATCTCGTCCTTTACAATCTTTCAGTCGACGGATTGAGAGGGGGGGGATCGTCCGAGCCCTGTTGATATCTTTTGAGCCCGTCTGGACAACCCGGGCTATACATCAACCCACTAAAGCTCTCCAGGCGCCAAGGAACGAACGTCCAGAGAACTTCCGTTTCTAGATGCTTGGAAATATGCACCAGATGTGTATTGATTGGCTGTTGCTTGGCTCGGCGGGGATACAAAGTACACTGAGGTGGGAATGTGAGCTTGGTGTTGCAGAACTCAACTTTCTTCTGTGTCTCTGCTTCGGGTAGGTATCATGGCGACCTCGGGCAAGCGAGTTTCTTGGCTCTGATCACGAGGATATTCGTATTGTGCCCCTCTCTGAAGCAAGGGTTTACACCTTCTTCTTTCATCACCCCCCTTGTCGTCGTCGAGATAGGCCTCAACGTCAACGGCCTAGGTTAGTAGATGCATGCAGCATCTATCACAAGCCCATACCGTCGATGAGCCTTGCCTCTTGGCTCTTGTACTCTCAATCGATCTGCTACGAGAAGTTCTCCTTCATTGGGTCGATAGCTAACTTACCATGTCCCCTCTTCGCTTCTGAGACTTTCACTTACACGGTGAAACCCCTTGTCAGACACCCGAGGCCTGTGCTATAAATACTATACCTGAGAACTGGCATCTCATCTTCTCCGAGTCCAGATGCGACCTGAGCGTGTGGCACCAAACTCTCTATACCTCCCTCCCATGACCACATATTGAGCAAAAAACGAAGCTCTTCACAATGGCACCCGCTGGAGATAGTCTGGCAGAGCCCCTCGCCGTTGCTGAGTTGCGCGCAGAGGCACTCGACGAGAGACGAGGCTCGATTGCCATGGAAAAGAGAGCCTCTATCTCAGCCGATCCTCGTGTTACTCAGAGGGCAACCACTCCAGATGGCGAGTTTCCCACGGCCGAGGAGCTGGCGACGCTGAGACGGGTGGCCAACAAGATTCCCATGAAGCTCTTTTCCATTGCGTTTATCGAGTTGTGTGAACGGTTCAGCTACTATGGATGTACAGTTGTGTGTAAGGCTATATATACTCTTGTTCATCGAGCCACTGATCTAACCTCTCACCAGTCACCAACTTCATCCAGCAACCTCTCCCCGAGGGCTCAACAACCGGCTCCGACTCGGTGCAGCCCGGGGCTCTCGGAATGGGCCAGAGAGCCTCAACGGGAATCACGACTTTCAACCAGTTCTGGCAATATCTGATGCCCCTTTTCGGAGCCTACGTCGCCGACCAGTATTGGGGCCGTTACAAGACCATCAGCTACTCCCTCGGCATCGACATTATCGGCCACATCATCCTCATAATATCTGCAGTTCCTCCGGTCATCAAGAACCAGGGCGGTTCTCTGGCTGCCATGATCATCGGCATCATAGTCATCGGCTTTGGAACAGGTGGTTTCAAGCCCAATGTCAACCCCCTGATCGTCGAGCAGCTTGGGGAACAGCATATACACGTCAAGATTCTCAAGTCGGGCGAGCGTGTCATTGTCGACCCTGCAGTCACTATCGAGCGCATCTACATGTGGTTCTACTTCTTTATAAACACCGGCGCCTTGGTTGGTCAGCTGACCATGGCATTCGCTGAGAAGCACATTGGCTTCTGGCTATCGTATACTCTGCCGACCGTGATGCTCTGCATCTGTCCGTTGGTGTTGTTCTGGGGACGCAAGAGGTATACGCGACGAGAACCAGGCGGATCCGTACTGGGACCGGCCTTGAAGCTCTGGATCCTTGCTCAGAAGGGTCGATGGTCGATCGATCCTCTCACGACGTGGAGGAATATGCATGACGGGACCTTCTGGGAGACGGTGAAGCCCTCACGCTTCACCGCCGAGACCCGGCCCAAGTGGATGAACTTTGATGATGCCTGGGTTGACGAGGTCCGTCGAGGATTTGCCGCCTGTGCCGTCTTCTCGTGGTATCCGATCTTTTGGCTGTGCTACAACCAGAGTGAGTTGCTGTTGCGGGTGATGAAACGTCTATCATGCACTAACAAGATGCCAGTCAACAACAACCTCATCTCCCAAGCAGCCCTGATGGAGCGTCACGGCGTGCCCAACGATATCCTCTCCAACCTGAATCCATTCTCGCTTCTCATCTTCATCGTGCTCAACGACACCCTGGTCTATCCCGCTCTCCGAAAGGCAGGCATCCGCTTCACCCCCATCAAGAAGATCACGGCCGGCTTCTTTACCGGAGCCGCAGCCATGATCTGGGCTGCAGTGGTTCAGCACTACATCTACCAAAAGTCAGAGTGTGGCGACCACGCATCTGGAGAAGACTGTGCTGTCGCTCCCATCAACGTCTGGGCCCAGACGGGCTCATACGTTCTCATCGGACTCTCCGAGGTCTTTGCCTCCATCACCTCGCTCGAGTATGCCTTTTCCAAGGCGCCCAAGAACATGAGATCCATGGTCCAGGCTGTGGCTCTGTTCATGACCGCCTTTTCTGCTGCCCTCGGCCAAGCACTTGTTGGCCTGTCGGCTGATCCTCTCCTCGTATGGAACTACGGCGTCGTTGCCATTCTCGCTGTCATCGCCGGGACCTGCTTCTGGTTCCAGTTCCGCAGCCTCGATATCCACGAGGATGACCTCAATGAGCTGCCCGAAGGCCGCGCTGGGGCGACTGCTGATGAGGAGGCTCCCTTCCAGGACAAGCGTGTCGATGAATAGGTTATGTTAGGATTTAGGAACGGAGGATATAGTTTCATTTGGCCATTTGTCAATCACGCGTAGTAGAAATAACACTTCTTACCGACATCAGTATGTGACTTTGGGAATATCTAGTTATTGAGTATCGATACACCTCTATCTCTATATCATAGACACCTTCACAACTTCGCCAAGTGGCCGTCTTTCTCGGCGTCAAAGACGTTGGTAAGAGTCCCGATATGAGGCAGAATCTCGACAGCAAACTCATCGCCACCCTTGAGTGAGTCTTTGGGCTTCCGTCCCATTCCCACGCCAGCTGGTGTGCCAGTGATGATGACTGTTCCCGGCGGCAGTGTGGTGCCCTGGGATAGCCAGCTGATAACCTGGGGGATACTGAAGATCAAGTCACTTGAGACAGGTTAGGAACGGTTATCCGTGGGGGCTCAAGACTACTGTAACTTACTCAATTCCGCTGTTCTGAACAACCTCGTCGTTCTTGATGCCGCGCATGTGCAACTTTGAAGGATCGGGTATCAGAGACTTGAGGGCGAGCGTCGGGCCTGTCGGATAGAGTCAACATGATGGCCTCGAAACAAAGACTGCTCCCAATAACACTTACCCAGGGGGCACGCCCCGTCAAAGCTCTTGGAAAAGGACCACTGAGACTGGTTAAGCTGCTGAGTACGGCTAGACACGTCGTTGGCGGCTGTATAGCCAAGGACATAATCGAGGGCGTCAGCCTCGGTCACGTTCTTGGCCGTCTTGCCTATAACCACGGCCAACTCTGCCTCGTAGTCGCCAGAGTCATCGACCTGGGTGATCTTGGGGATGGTCCCACGGGCTGGCCACGGATCGAGGATGGATGTGCTGGGTTTCCTGCGCACGAGTGTTAGCCAGGCTCGTTCGAACGGTGTTGCATGGCCGTTTACATGAAAACAGTTGGAATCGCCGGAGGGTCAATACCAAGCTCGGCGGCATGGGCCCTATACTAAGTGACAGATGGTCAACTGCTGCTCTCCTCTCCATCACGGAGCATCTCACTCACGTTAAGTCCGATGCATCGGACAGTGCCGATCTCGCTCTGTGCCAAGGGCGACAAGACCCGGTCGATGGTCTCAGTAGCACCCGTGGAAGTTCCTGGCGACAAGACAGACGAGCCCGACCACACGTTGACGGCCACCTCACGGCCCTTGCGCAGCGCAGCGCCCACGTCGACGTCCTTGTCTGAAGGCTGGCCAATAAGGATCTTGGACGAGTTGGACTTTGGCACGAAGCGCACGAGGCCTGTTGATGTCAGTTGGGATGTCGAGGGTGAGATGCACACTACGTACGCTGGAGAGTTGCTGCAGCCATGATTACAGCCTCGAGATTCACTATTTCGACAGGTCTAGTGATGGAGGATGAACAGAGATAAGGGATCGTCGTTGATCGTTGAGCTCTTAAATGACGGAATCTGAATGTTACAATGGAATAGTAGTTATGCCGGTCTCGGCACGACCTAGACCGACCTTCGGGACGTGGGGCCGAAAACGCGGGGGTAAAGCCGTAGCCCGTTTCGGGAGGGGAGAACGGCATTGAGCACTAACGTTAACTATGTTAAACCCTAGGCTGAGTCAAGCGGTTCTAACTATTTAGATTGGTGATTCTAGAGATACGGGGCTGGAATGGAATAAGTCTTAGATTCGAATCTTCTACTGAACAAGTTCGAAATAGGGCTAAATCTTGCCACTCGCTAACACCATGGCCATCAGCGAACAACATCACTGATATCTCCCACAGCAGGCGCGCCAAAACCGACTCGACCATATCAGGTCCTGGTTTCACGAAACTTACTTTTGCTGGATTGAAGGTTTCGGCGATAATGACCTGTTTTACTACTACCGTATCCAGAGCCCTGTGATTCGTGTTGAGTTCCATCATCACTCCGGCGTCTTCCTGACCAACAAGGAGCTAGCCAAGTTTCATATCCACACGTTGCTGAGGACGCCCAATGGAGGAGACTATGGAATGGCTCTCCGGCCCTTGACGGTGCATGCGAAATATGAGTTTCTGTGGGAGGGTTGAAGAAAGAAAGTGTTAGGTCGGTGAGTGTTAGCGAGGCGTGTTGGTATATGATTCTTGATGTAGCTGGTACCGAAGCCCTACACTTGGGCAAGAGGCTTCATCTGATCAGAGATTCAGCTGGGCTTTGTACAAGGGCTGTTAATGCCATAGACGGCTGTGAATGTAATATACAAGTGTTCAAGCAAAGAGGGAGATGGCTGGATATATCTAGATATGATTGGTTCGTATATCTTTGAGCATCGGAGATTATATATCAGAAACTCAAGATTTCCCCACAACATCAACTACTAGCGTGAATAGTTTAGTGGTAAAATCCGGGCTTCCCATGCCCGTGTCCTGGGTTCGATTCCCGGTTCTCGCAATCAATTTTTTGCCATTTTGCCCTCAAAAGCGGCGCCAAGTGGGGTGCTAAGCTCTCCAGGTGGCCCTTGGTCAACCCCTCCAAACCAACATCTCCCTACCAAGCTTGGATACCTCTCTACCTCATCCTCGTGCACGTCACCGTTCACCTTTTTGCCGAAATCCGCACCTTATCACACACCGAATACCGCCCAGCATGGCCAGCAAGGTCGACCGTATAGTAGCTCGGCTACAAGCCAAGATCGAAGAGGGCGACTACTACGAGGCCCAGCAGCAGACCCGTGTTGCCGCCTCCCGCTACATCAAGACCTCAAATTGGCCCGCCGCCATCGACATCCTCGCCAACGTCTCCCAGGCGCTGCTGCGCGCTGGCCAGGGAGGAAGCGGCGGCGACTTGTGCGTCATGTTGGTCGACGTCTACAAGCAGGCTGAGCTCAAGCCTGATGCCACGGCCAAGGGCAGGCTGCTTACTTGTCTACGACTGTTTGATGCCGAGGAGCCGACGAGGAAGAAGTTCGTGGGCGAGATTGTTGGGTGAGTACTGCGACATTGCTAACTGGGGTGGCGACCCGTGTCTGACGAATGTTTATCAGGTGGTCGGCCAAGTTTGGCGAGTATCCAGCTGGAGACCCTGACCTTCACCATGTCGCCGGGTCACTTTATGCCGACGAGCACGAGACGTACGAGGCGGAGAAACATTTGATATTGGGCACCAAGGACTCGCCCGAGGTTCTGACCAAGATGGAGTACACGTGGTACAAGGAGGGCGAACCCCATACCGCAGCTCTCTTTGTCGGTCGCGCAGTCCTCCCCTACCTGCTCGTGGGCAACGTTCGCGCTGCCAATACCTGCTACCGCCTCTTCACCAGCACGCTCTCCAGCGACAACCCGAACCTGGGTGTCCAGGACGTGTCGAGCTCTGCCGGCGATATCCGCATCTTCCCGAGCCTTCCCCTCCTCAACTTCCTGGGGTTCCTTCTCCTTGCTATTCAGCGCGGCGCGCCGGAGCTCTTCCGGGCCCTCGTGTCCAAGTACGCGACGCAGATTAACGAGGCGGGAACATGGGGCGAGGCCCTCGAGATGATTGGAGAAATGTACTTTGGCCTCCAAAAGCCCCGGCAGAGCAACCCTCTGATGGACATGATGAGCGGCTTCTTTGGCGGAGGTGCCGGTGGTCAGCAGGAGAAGCCAAAGCGGAAACAGGTCACCCAACGGACGGATGCTCCGGCGGCAGAAGGTTTGGACTAGATACCTAGGTATGAGTTGGATATGCGAAGGGGGGAGGGGGTAGTTTTGTGTATCATGGGGTCCTGAAAGAAACACACAGGCAGCAGGCGTTTTTAGGGCTGAAGAAAAGGCTGGTTATCCGCGGGGCTGTTCTTCTGAATCAAACATCCAGTTATCTTCAGCTAGGGCTGCTACTTTGGCTCTTAGACTTGCTCTGACGGCTTCGAGAAGTTCTGGTGATGCATGTTAGTGAGTTGTATCAACTGACTTGATGTTTTGTGATGGCGCACCTTCGGGCTGCTCTGGTACCGCGGTGCGATTAATCTGATGGTGCTTGACAGCTTCAGCTAGCCTCTGTCTCTCCTCTGTGATGTTTGTGAGCATAAATCATCATACTCATGGTCTCGCATTGTCGCATACTCTCAGTCTCTTGGCGATGATCCATCGGTAGCTCATCCTCGTCTTCCAGCATCGGTGTCGGGGGATCTCCAAGCTCAATCTCGCCGTGCTGGTCGCGGACAACAATCTCTGACGTCTCAGACAGAACGTCGGCGTCGAGGTGCAGTGTCTCGGCCGACGTGGACGAGGAGCCGGCTGTAGGTCGCCGGGTCAACTGGCTCTGGAACAGATTGCGCCGGACGCCCGCATTGGCACTTGAAGGGGCGCCGTTTCGCTTGCGCGAGACGCCGTGGCCGTTTATAGGTGGCCGGGGACGGTCGGCCATGGCTGAACTGCTGTGTAAATGAAGTGAAGTATGGTGTAGATGAAGAATATTGTGTGTCTTTAAGATTGGGCGAGTCGACTGTTGACTTTCTGTGGGGATGCGCTGGGGTGTTGGTGACGTTGGCTTAGCCGCCGAGGTAGGTATTCACTTGAGGTGAGTGCAGGCATGGAGTATCCCGTCAAGAAGGCTAACGACCTCTGATTCTGCAAAGGCATAACTAAATAGTATCAGTGGTAAGTACTTACTAGTTAAGTAGTTAGTAGACAATACATCTGCTACATTAGCCATGTATACTGCACAGCCACTACCGTGGTCAAACTACATCGTCGGTTTATCTACTTATTCAATGCAGTTGAACTTCTCATAATTGACAACGCTTCAAACTTGATAATTCAAGTACAGGGCTCTCAGGTCCTAAAAGTAATAGAATTCTCGGCCCCCTCATTCCACATTCCAAAAGTCTTTGCAACTAATGACTACCAAGAGTGACTTGACTGTACGTGGACCTTCATCATTGCAGCTCATCCTTCAACAATTGCGCTCTACGCGAAGAGCTGTTCGGATTCGTACACCCAGCAAGCTATCCATAAGAACGAAACCCATCTCATCAATGCGCCTTGATATCTACTTGGCCCGTTCTTTTGCTTCTTTTTGTATGGATGCTGTTTACAAGGACAAGTTGTACGAGTACTCGTCCTCCATGTTCTGGCTCACCCAAAGGACAACAGAGCTATCTTGTGTTAGAATTCAGATCTTTCTTTTTATGGGTGAAAAGGTTTAACTCACCTGACGCCAACCAAAGCGTTACTCACCACGTTCTCAATACCCATGCCCAAAGCAGGCATAGCAACGTTGGGGACCACAAACTTGAGAACAAATACAGTTACACCACCAGCCATACCACCGGCGAGGGATGCAAATCCCAGGAAGAGAACGACACGGGCCTTCCAGGCGACACCAGATCCACTATAGCTGAAGGAATCGGCACTGAGGCGCTGTTTCTCGACCGAGTTGATGATGAGCATGCCCAAGCTGGAGAAGATGAGTGGCAGCCAATCGACGAATTTAACGTGGACGTCGGAGCCGTTTTTGGGGGACTTGGACCAGACGGCAGAGTCGAGCATGATGTAGAAGGCGATGGAGAACTGCGTCGGACTTGATTAGCAACGGAACAGGTGATGCGAAACAGGCCGAAGCATGACGAGAACGATGGATGCCCCGGAAAAGACAAATATACGGCGATGCTCTCAATTCGAAAGTGAGCATCACACGGCGCAACGTACAATAGCTCCGGCGCTGTAGATGCCGGCGTTACGGGCCCAGACGCTGTTGAGCCACTCAGGCCGGCTGAACTTCCAGAGACGCTCTTCTTCCATCTTGGCTATAAGGGGTTGATCGCGAGACGTGTCAGAAGTTCAACGACTGTATTCGTATTCGTAGGGAGCTTGAGGTGGTTCGGGGGAGCTTGGGGAGGTAGGTCGGGCTACCCGATGATGCAGTTGGCGATAGGGACGGAGGCTGAGAATGACGAGGCTCGCGCGTGGAACGGGCCTTGCTAGAAGGTCACGTGCCTTAGATGTCATGGACGTGGCCCGTGCACTGATTGAGAGACGCCTGTCGTGTGTGGCTGGTGTGGTAACGTGGGGCTCGCGATCTGCAAAACACAAGAATCAACAAAGCGGCAAACGTGGAGACACAAGAGATTTCCCCGTGAAGGAGAACCATGCCACGCATACTACCATGTCAATTACCCCGTTGGTTGGTGCTGGGTCTCTTCGGTTAGACAGACCCTGGAATTGGGCTTGTCAGATGGGGACAGTGATCAGTGATCAGTGATACCCAGAGTGTGAAGCGTTGGCTGAAGATATAATAATGTCGTATCGTAGTCTTTTCATGATCCAACTTTCATAAAGCATCATCTAACTAGGTTATGATAGGACCCTGCAAGTCGTGGCGTGGCGTGCTTGAGTTTTGATAACTCAACGGCCGAACAAATCTCTCTGCTGAATCTTGCCTCTGCCTTGCATTGCGTTGGGCTGCTTCAACGGTAACGGGGACTGGACATGTACGTATATATCCTGCAAGATGCCGCGACAGGGAGGAAAGGTACGGAGTACAGCAAGCCACTTTACGCACGCCCAGCCGTTGAGCATGCCTATAATTACAAACGTGAGAATACAACTATGGTAAGTTGCTGACATGATCAAGTGAGCCAGGCAACGAGCCATAACTAACGTTAGAGAGGTGAGATGTGCCGTACCAAGACCGTCTTAGTGGTTAACGTTAGACTTCCACAGCAACCATTCACCAATAAATGCGATGAAAAGCTATCCCGAGTACGGAGTAGAGCAGTTGCAGATATCTCCAAGACGACGACCAGCTAACCGATCCTACCTGCGGAACCTGGAGGCTGACCAAGAGATGTACTCCGTACAGTAATTAAGAACATTAGTTACAAGAGCACCGAAATAGCCGCTGTAACTAACGTTACGTACTGTATGTACTGTAGATGTTAATAGAGCCCGGGCAGGGACCCCTCAAGGCCGCAGTTCACGCGACGAGTTTGTGCGGAGCTGATCGAAAATACAACGAATCGCAGACCCTGGAGTACCATGATCTAGCCCGATTCACGCCATCTATTGCTCGTTCATCAGGTGCGCTAATCCTCAAACGCTCGGCCCATGCTGAACAAGCATTAGGCATTAGGGGAAGTTACAGCCCCGGTCCTGGCTGCCCTCTGTCGTGCGACCCCGTTTTCTCCCATCTCCCTCTCCATCCCATCCCAATCGCTTCTTTTCTCCGCCAAACAATGCTAACACGGCTTTTTTGGTAGAGCGTCTCACCCATTCGCTTGGTTACGCACGCCCATTCGTTAGCAAGACCCTCTACATTCTTTTCTGTTTCTTCATCTTTCTGTATTTCTTTCTTGGGCTGTTGGAAACGCCCTCGCAATACCAATACAAGGCGCTAATTTGCCTGTCTCTCGCTTCTCATCTCCCTCACTCACTCGCGGTGGCCCCCCCTGCCAGGGCTATAAACGCGATCCATCCCTCTTGACGCATATCGAAATACAAGTTCCCGAGGGGGAAACAAGAGAGGCTGTTTGTCTCGCCCAGCCTTGTCTGTTGAGCGTACTTCGACCACGCCATCGAACCGTTACCCACCTCAACTTCAACCTCCCTCTGGCATTCCTCGACGACGTCTCGACCGTACGTAATCTAACTCGGTCGCCCTTTTCATACACGATAAACCCCGAGTCTATTACTTTGCGCAATTTTTACAGACACAAGCGCTCAACGACACAACTTTCGTTATTCTATTCACCATTCTTCCGATTAGTAGCCTCACAAGTACCTCTTACTACACCATCAGTACGCCATGAGGCCCGCCAACTATCTACCGAGATCAGAGCTTCTGCTCTCGGCTCTCACTTCGATTTCACTATACAGTGCCGTTGCTCTGGCGCAAGACGACAAGAAGGAGGATAGCGCTGCTGCTGTTCCCGCTCCCGCGGCCACAGACGCGAACAAGGACCCCGCGGCCACAGACGACAAGAATAGCGACGCAGCCAAAGCCAGTGCGACCGCTGCTGCCGAAGCCGCCAAAGAGACGAACGGAGACAACAAGTCCGACGACAAAACTGAGGAAAAGACAGATGAAAAGGAAGCCGAGCCTGTCACCACCGAGGATGCAAAGCCTGCTGCAACCACAGAAGCTGAAAAGGAGGAACCTACGACAGCTGAGGAGGAAGAAGACGAGCCTACCTCGACCGAGGAAGACGATGAGGCAACCAGCACCGCCCAAGATGTCAAGTCCAGCATCACTGCCGTCGCATCCAAGACTGACTCGGATGGTGTCATTACTGGACTGCCCACCTTGACTAAACTCAAGCCAATTCCTACATATCCGGCCGCGGCCGTCCCGCCTACCGTCAACGCCCCTTTTATGCAGCACTCGAGTGCTCCCAATGGAACGGTATTCATCGCCGTAGGCGTTATTCTCGGTGTTCTTGGCCTCGGTATCCTCCTATGGCGACTCATCGTTGGCATCCTCCTCCACCGTTCGGTTGAGCGAGCTGCTAAGGCTCAGCACGATGCCAACGCAAAAACGGGATTTCCCGCCCCTCCTGCGCCATTCTACAAGTACACCGACAACGCCTCGGCCATGTCTCTTTCAGCTGGCCGCGGCGTCCGACGCACCAACCGTGGACCAGCTCTCTCCTCGACTCCCAGCGCCTCAAACCTGTTCTTCTCGCCCACGGCTGCTGCATCGGCCAATGGTACTGGTAACCGTGGCTCAGCTTTCTTACCTTCGGGCTTCTACGCAGCAGGCACCAGTTCACCTGGAGCAAACCATGATCACTCTATCAGCTTGACCAACCTCCGGCCTGATTCGCGTGGCTACTTTGGCAATGCTGGCAATCCTTCCCGTCACACTCTCAACCTTACCCCTCCTGAATCTCCCTCATTCAATGGCCGAAGAGATATTAGCAGTTCCACTCTCAACTTGAACCGACCTCCAAGCCAGCGCGCCCCGAGCGCGTTCCTTGAGGATCTCCTAGCCGACGACCCATCGATCCTACCACCGCCACATATGCCAGGCTCGAATGGTGCAAGGCACTCATCGTATGGTGCCGGTTCTCCTGGACAGCAGAACCGGTTCTGAGCAGAGATGCAGCGTTGATAATGTAGTATAAAACGTACATGCGAGCGACTGCTCAGACAGCATCCTCAGCCACAGGTGTTACAGGGGGGGCTACCCCGATTCATTTTCAATGACGGCGTCAGGGTGTTGGCACGTTCAACCGGGAACGACTTGTGGATAACTCTTTTTTGTTATTGTTTCTTCAGTGCACTTTGTCGCAATACCTAGGTTCTCACCTTACTTTTTAATGCGCTCGGCATCGAGTCACGAGCAGGACTTTCCCTCTGAATCTATGATAGAGTTGGAGATGTGTCTAGGGACATGGACGTGGCTATTGTGGCTACGACGACGTTCATTGCGTTGTTCCGTCAGGGCAAAAGGTCAATATTGATGATAGCGCTTGGGTGAAGAGGAGGAGTTGGTCTAGATCCGACACAGAGGGAGCGGATTTGGTTCACCCCAAGAATACTTCTGGCCCTTTTAGTACATACTTTTCTGTTGAATATGAGGTATTCAATCAATACAAATTCATGACCATGGTTCATGATAGCGACTTGTGCGGTCCAGTCTCATGGGTATGTGATCTAACGTTGAGACTACACTACATTGCAAAAGGTAACTCATTTTATATACCTGACACAGGCGATTATATGCCCCAATTCACACGCTATGATTATCTAGTTCATATGCCCGTCACCAGCTTTTTGGCTTTCCTCCTATATATACACCCATTAAGCACTCACATACTCTATCGCCTCACCCATCTCCTCCCTCGCGCCGTGGATATCCTCAACCCTGATACCGCTGCGGTCACACATACCGCGGAAGATGCCCCCCTGCTTCCACAGCGCCAGCGGCGTGTCCAGCTCGGCGATGCGGCCAGCATCCATGACGCAGATGCGGTCGTAGCCGATGATGGTGCGCAGTCGGTGAGCGATGCACAGCAGAGTCTTGCCGCGGAACCCCGTAGCCATGGTTGCTTGGATCTTGTCATCCGTCTCCATGTCGACCGACGAGGTTGCCTCGTCGCACACGATGATCTGGGCGCCGCGCACGAGTGCTCGGGCGAGAGCCATGAGCTGACGCTGGCCGAGGGAGAAGTTGAGGCCGTCTTCTTCGACCGACGTGTCGAGATGGATGCGGGAGGGGTCGTGCGTGCGTCGGGCATCTTCAATGCAAGTGGTATCGGCGGGGACCAGATCAGCCTGTCGAAGGGCGGACCAAAGCTCGAGATCTGTGTGTTCGTGGAAGGGATCAAGGTTGCTGCGGACGGTACCACGGAACAGGGTTGGGTCCTGGGGGATAATAGCGAGACGGGTGCGGAGGTCGTGAAGACCTATCGTAGAGATATCCAAGCCATCAATGGTGATCTTGCCGCCCGAGATCTCGACGAGCCGGAAGAGGGTACTCATGATAGAACTCTTGCCGGCTCCAGTGCGTCCAACAATACCGATACGCTCGCCGCCCCTGACGTGCATCGAGAGACCGGAAAGCACAAGCGGGAGTCCAGCACGATACCGCATCTCGACATTGTCAAAGACAATCTCGCCCTTCTCGGGCCACGAGGGGCGCACCTCAACCGTTTGAAGAGGGGCCTCCTCCTCAAGCTCGGTGCCGTAGTAGTAGAGTCGTTCAACGGCGTTCATGGCATTCTCGACCTCGGCCAGCTGACGGACAGAGAACTGCATCATACCGACGATGGAGAGGATGTAGCTGAGCACGAGACCACCGATGGAAGGGTTGATGGAGAAGCGCGACGTGACGACGAGAATGGCCGTCACAAAGACGAGCAGTGTTCCGATAAGGTCAATACGCACCGAGAGCCAGCGCTGGTTGGCAAATGTGATGTAGTAGGCGCCATTCATGTCGTCGATAGAGTGGCGAAGCTCGTTGATGAAGCGGTCCTGCAGTCCGTAGGCTCGGATAGACGCTACTCCAGAAAGGCCCTCGCCAAACTTGGCAAAGACGTGCGACCGGAGGACGGACTCGTATCGCTTCACTTCTCGGGCTGAGGCCCGGTAGTAGACGGCCGCCAGGACGAACATGGCGTAGAGTGGCACCAGAGCGATGACAAAGTAGTAGTAGAACGCTATGATGAGGATGAAGACGGACGTGATCATGCCCATGGTGAGGAAGAACATGCGGATCGCATCCGTAAGGTTATTGTCCATGACATCGACGTCTCGCGAGAAGCGGTTCGTGATGCGGCCCAGGGGCGTGGTGTCGAAGAAGGACATGGGAGCACGCAATACTCTGGTAACGGCAATGCGTAGCATGACCTTGCTCGACTTTGTACCCAGTATAGAAAGGACAACGGAGAAGGTAAACATTAAGAGGGCTTGAACGACACCGAGGGCAGCGTAGATTCCGATGTACACGCCCGTCGAGAAGTCGTACTTGTTGGAGGTCCAGTATGACAGCCAGAGACTCGTCATGATATTGGCACCCTGGGATAGAATAAGGAGAAAGATGACGAAGGGAGCGCTCAAGATGGACCCTGATGCCTTCACGTATGCTCCGTAGACTGACCAAGGAACGCTAGACGTGGCCTTTTCTTCCTGGGTCATCAGGGCCGTAGCCTTCTTCTTAGTCTTCTTCTTCTTCTCGTCTTCTGTCGGCGCCTCTCCATCGTCCGGCTTCTCGATCTCCTCACGCTTCTCCTCAACGGCCGTCGTCTCCATGAGGACCTGGAAACCTCTGTGCTCGTTCATGAGGTTCTCAAAGGTATCGACGGCCTGAATCTTGCCGTTCTCCATCCAGATGATGCGATCGCAGCGGCTAAGCACCCAGAGCTGATGCGTGGCGAGAATGCGGCATTTGTCCTTGAGAAGGCCCAGAATGGCGTTGTCGAAGATGTGGCGACCGACGTGGGCATCGACAGCGCTGAGCGGATCGTCCATGAGCACGATATCTGCATCGAAGTAGATGGCTCGAGCAATGTTGAGTCGCTGCTTCTGGCCTCCGGAGATGGTGATTCCACGCTCGCCGATTTCAGTCTGGTCGCCGTTGGGCAGCATTTCAAGATCTGCCTGGAGAGCACATCTATAAAGGGGTATTAGTATCCAGCCAAGACAGGTCAAGTGTATGGTTGAGCAGGATCCAAGGGATATCATGAGTGATAGTAGGCTATAACTTACGCACGCACGACCTCATTGTACCAGTCCTTGTTCAAGCCCTTGCCAAAGACAATGTTGTTCTGCAGAGTTGTATTCTGGATCCAAGCATATTGTGGGCAAAAGGCCCTCGACGCACCAAAAGTGACATGACCGTTAGTCTTTCTCATGTCTCCCGCGAGGGCAGATAGCAGCGAACTCTTGCCGCTGCCCACAGACCCAATGACAGCGATAAGCTCGTTGCGCTTCACTTCAAAGTTGAGATCCTGTAGCTTGAAAGGCTCTCGCTCCTCCACTAGTGTGCTCGCAGTATCTTCACCAGAGTCTGGTAGGGGAGGTGTTGGATGGCTGTTCTTGTTTTCCTTCTTGTCCTTCTTCTCTTTCTTCCCTGTGGGTTTTTCGGATTCCTGGGCGTGAGCCTGCTCCCAGGTAAAGGAAGCATCTTGAAGCCGGATCGCGTCCTCACCTGCTGTATCGAATGTCATATCCTCAGTCATCTCCTCCTGGAGCAAAAACTCTTGGATACGCTTGACAGACCCCCAAGCATCAACAACCTGGCCCAAAACAAGCGGTAACAGGTTCAGGGGGATTCGTAAACTGTTGAATAGTGCCAATGAACTGAAAATCTCTGCAGGTGCAAGGCCGTGGTTCGAGAGAGAGTAGGTGATGAAGGAGAGCATGGAGGCGAAGATGGGTAGCGACATGCTCACGGCGTTGAGAGCATTCCGGATAGCCAACAGGATCTGAATGGCATAAATCTCCTTGTCTCGAAAGTCACCTAGACGTTCCAAAAAGGCCTTCTCCCAGCCAAAGTACTTGACGAAGCGGACTGACTGCAGAATCTCCTGGGTGAGGGACACACGCTGATCCGTGATCTTGTTGATGGCTCGTCGACGATGGAAGAGACTCCGAATTGCCTTGGTCAAGAAGGGCATACCAATGACAAGCAGGCCGAAGCCAGCCAAAGCACTGTATGTGATGTTGACGAGAAGAAGAGCCAAGGTGATGAGACAAAGAATTGGCGACGTCCACGTCATGTGGAAGAGAGCTGAGGCCTGGTCTATTCGATACGTGTCGACACTTTGCAGAGCAGTGATACGACCGTTACCCCAACCCGTGCCATCAGATGCGTCAGGCTTCCCTTTCTTGCCCTTCTTACCAGCAGGTTCCTTGTCAACTGTTGCACCAGCATTGCTCTGCAGGGCACCTCCAGCCTTTGCCCGGCCAGAAATGAGCATCGACTTCTCGTAGATGAGCCCGATCAGGACTCCTCGTGACTGGCCACCGACCGTCATGCCTCGGTAGATGTAGTGGTTGGTTCCCAAGCTCTGGCTGATCTGCATGAGAGTGATGCCAACGGCCAGGCCGACGCCCTTGCCGATATGAGGAGGCGCTCCTCCGGTCTGGCTCGCTGTGTAGGCATCGGCAGCGAACTGAATGAGATACCGAAGCGTAAAGGGGCTGACAACCTGGACAATGCTGGTATAGAGGGCACAAGCGCCGCCAACCCAGAACTCGAACTTGAAGGTCTCATGCATGGCCCAAAATAGGGGGTTTTTGTCGCCTCTCTCAACCCGTCTTTGAAAGGATTCCTTCATCTTGATCGTCAAGGGCTCAATAGCCCGATCTGGATTCACAGTCCAGATATCGTTCTCTTCCAATGATCGCTTATAGCCTGCCTATCTAGAGTCAGCAATGAAATAGTGCCAGGCAAGCCACACCGTATGCAACATCTCATGTAGTGCAGAATCCAAAGGCCAAACTCACCGTCATCAAAGGTGCCATCCACTGGAATGTTAGCATACTAAAGAAGCCGGCCTGGTGTTCTCTGCTCGCCAGCCTCTTGTCTGGGACTGGAGGTGCTGGACCCCAGCGGAGGGGATTCAACTTCTTGCTCCATGACTTCTTCTGGGGATGTTCTGATGGTGTTGTTGCCTGCGTGGCTGTGGTCGCTGCAGATGCGCCTGTTCTGATTGCCTCAAGGTCGGCGCCCCTTGGTTCATCTTTGGTGGTGGAATTGCTGGTTTGAACTTGTCCTTCTACATCCTTTTCCGTCTTTTCGATGCGATCCTCGTCAGAATCCTCCGGGCGTTCTAAGTTAGTTGGTTGAAGAGCAGCGGCCTCAGCATCGCCCGCTTTGATCTCTTTGTCTTGGGGATCTGGCATGATATGGTTCAGGTGGGAGCTGTAAAACCCTTGAATGCTTTTCTTTGGCTCACAAAAGTTCTAAGAGTCGACTATACAGTAGAGCACCAAGTTCATAAGGCCAAGACCGAATCTCGATCGTGAAAGGCCTCCCAGTGACAGTGTAGAGACAAGGGTGTGAAATAAAAAGACCTTTCTTGGCACGATGGGAATCCAAGCAAGAAAGGCCAATGACGCAAATATGGAGAAGAAGAAAAAATAAAGGAAGAGAAAGCAATCGACGACAGGGGATAAAGACGAGTAATAGAGTCGAAATATCAGTCGTCAATGGGGGCGTGTATGGGTGTGGGCAGAGCCCGTCTAGCCTAGCTAGACTAACTCGACTAGTAAAGAGAACGATGCAAGCAAAAGTCCGCCATGAGATTACAAAGCAGAACAATACGGTTCTGATTTATCTAACTAATTAACGCGCGCCTTCGTCTCAACAGACTCGGAATACGGCAATGACCAAAGGTGCCTGGGTCGGCCTCGCCTTGCAAGGGTCGGCGGAGATAAAAGACAAATCGCCGGGTTTTGTACGAGGGAACCAGGATGTGGTTTCGATGACGCTGATGAAGTCGATCGATGCGGGAATGGTTGATTCGTCAACTAACTCTGCTAGTAAGTGGTCTGGAATTGAATAATACTGTACTGTAGTCTAATGTTAGTTGCCAGATAGACCCGGGGAAGAACCCCTTCAAGCTCCAGCCCAACAACTAACAGCATCAGATGCTTCTCCCCGACGAGGTGATGGCCTTCGGATAACATGGGTCCTTGCTATCCGCATTTAGGGTGTAGGGCCGGACATCCCTGCTCGCAACCATCTGCGCTACTGTGTCGTACATAACAATCCTGTAGACGACGGTGTTGTGCTTTGTCATGTTGGTTGCATTGGAAGCTCCAAAGTGACTTGATGAAGCTGTCTTTTGCCGTTTGGTGCGGGGGATCGACCTTTGTCATGGAACTCCAGCCATCCATAACATGACGGCTCATCGGCGACCACTGGAAGTCGTCTCTCATCACCGATGGCGCGGCAGCATTGGAGCCTCTGGTTCACCGTGGGCGGGATTGGACGTTCCCAGAACCATGGCTTGCTTCTGGGCCGGGTCAGACAGAGAGCCAAGCAAGCCCGTAAAGTGGTGACTCAACATGCCTCCTCATCATCATCATGCAGACCCGTCAAGTCTGGTGTCTCCAACAGCAACTCGCGACGACTCAATGACGAAGAGATTCAGACACCCTCCCTTCATGAACGAGCCTCGCCCACCTCCAATCGCAAACAATCGGGCTGGGTCAGGGGGTCGGGTTTGGCGTTGGAGCGTCGGTTCCGCTTCGGCGGCGTCTAACAATGGCGGAGTTAGTCGGCAGGAATTAAGGCCCCTCGCCGGTGTCACGTGCCATCCAGCTCGCATCACGGCCCCACATGTCCAGTCCGATCCGACGATCGCAAAAGAATTCTGGCCGCCGACATTTTAACTGCAAGGCTGAGCTCCGTCATCAACCACAAAATCGACTGGCGCTAATATCGAGCTGACGACTCTGGCTCAATAAGCAACCCGTGGCTCTACACCTCTCCCGGACTTCGAGTTGCACCGCCTTCACCGTAAGCTCAGCTAAGCAGCTGTGATCGCAATGTCCGTCGACGACATCCCCTCTGTCGCCTTGCCCGGCAAGGTCTTGGGCCCGGTGACCAGGTTTGCGCCTGGCGCCGGCACCCACGTCTACGAAGGCAACGTCGTCTCCTCCCTGCTCGGCCAGGTCACCGTCACTCCTCCGGCCAAGGCCCCCGGCCCCGTCAAGCGCCTGAACAAGATCACCGCTCCGACCACCGACGAGCTTGCGACAGTCTCGGTGTCCCGCCACGGCCGCAAGCGCGAGATCCTCCCCGACGTCAACAATGTTGTTCTTGCGCGTGTGCTGCGTCTCATGCCCAAGCAGGCCATCGTGGTTATCCAGCAGGTCGGCGACACAGTGCTCCAGACAGAGTGGCAAGGTGTTATCCGAGTGCAGGATGTAAGAGCAACGGAAAAGGACAAGGTCAAGATTTACGAATCTTTCAAGCCTGGCGATATCGTCCGTGCTCAAGTGGTATGTTTCTTTTTCGACGCTGGCTAAGTTGTGCCTGAACTAATACGTACGCGCCAGATATCTCTTGGAGACCAGGCCAATTACTATCTCTCCACGGCATCCAACGACCTCGGTGTCATCATGGCAACAAGCGAGGCCGGCAACGACATGGTCCCCGTCAGCTGGAAAGAGTACAAAGATCCTGAAACAGGCATTGGCGAGCCTCGTAAGGTCGCAAAGCCTAGCTGAGCCTGCTGCCTTGCCATATCACCATCCTTGGCGCCGTTGGAATGCGAGAAGTGCACGCGACAGGGCGAGTTTCAGAATACTCCCCTAACGAGGTGAAACCCATGACCCCTCGGATGTCAGTGTGCATTCGAAAAAAAGGAAGCTGCCGCCAAAAGGGTATCTGATTATTGCCCCAAGAAATCCCTGACAGCTGGCAGTCAGCTCGTGGCGTGAAGCTTCGGTCGCTGCCAGCACACCGCTTGACGTCGACGATCTGGCTAGTCTCGCGTGTAACCAGCTCATGATGGCAATAATCGAGCTTCAATAGCTTGGTAGGAATCTTTCCGGCCAGATACATGCATACTGCCACTGTCAGCCTCAACTATGAGTTGGACCCGTGTGTGCTGGAAAGCCAAGGCCAACGCAGCCAACTAGAACTCGTAATAAACATAAATAAGTCCCATCTGATATTGCCATGGCCGGACTTGACCTAGATCCAGCCGCTCCATTCCTCGTGTTCGTTCTCAGAGTCTGGTGACTAGAGTGTGATTGGTTCGAGAGTTGTCGTGTTGGCCGTTGGATTCCGTCTTGACTACGTTAGCGATAGCGGCCCATTCCGGCTCGTGGCCGTTGAAACGGCTTGATAAGGAATGAAGGCCTATCGATGCGTATCTAGAAAAATGCATAACTTACAATACAGATCTGGATACATGTATAACTTCCGAGTTGTCATGCTCCGTACGTATGTACGTACCATCAATAACTTATCCCCTGGTCCCTGATCCCTGATCAGCAGCCATGCTGAGCCTTTAGTGACAGGCACGCGCCACGATCAACTGCTGAGCCGCCCAGGCTATCGCGTGCCCCAGGGGTCAAAGCCACCACCCGCAATCGATTCGGCCCACACCCAAAAATAGGGAGTTCAACGGCGCCACTCACTTACTTTATCTCACTCCCTTCCCTGTACGTCTTCGGCCAGGGCATCATCCTTTCAATGGAGAAGTACTCCGTAATTACTGTGTATCACCGTACAACGTGTCCATCCAACTTTCTATCACTGTCTGAACCGTCGCCTCACCTGCTACAGTTGCTCTGAGCGAGAACACACTCGTCCCTCGCCTGCCCACCAGCCATGTCAACAACAATGGTCATGACAATGGCAGCGCCAACTCTAGCTACCGATTCAACCCCATGCTGTCCCGGCTGCGGCTACGCCCTCCCTCTCGATCACTCCCAAGTGCAACTCCTCGAAGCCCAAGCACGCATCGAAGACCTCGAGAACCAGGTCCGCCTGCTCAACGAAAAGGCCACCGCCGCCGTCGACCGCTGGGCAGACTACGAAGATGAGCTCACGAGACTCCGCGCACAACTCCCGTCCTCGCCGCAGCAGCACGAGAAGCAGCTGCCCGTAACACCCACAAACAACAATCGCATGTCTTTTCTCCAGAGTGGGACAAGCCGTCTATCAGCCCTGCTCTCCCCGCGCAAGTCCCACCCCGACCTGGCGACC
>JADDON010000119.1:0-19195 GCA_017140175.1 Fusarium staphyleae
GCCTACAAACCCCAAACTGTCATAAGAACAAGCCCCCATTATGTCTGATCAATTCTCAGTTCCTCATCCTCCTCCCCCTCCCCCTCCTGCAGCTCTCGCCAGCCGCCATGACAGACGTAAGATCATCGCACTCAAGATGGGCCGGGCCCTTTGAAAGACACAGGCGGTCACTTAGAATCACCGATGATAGCTGGGAGAGGTTCAAGCCGTTACTTTGCATCCTCTACAGATCCTACACCCTCACCGTCGTCATGACCTTTATGAAGAAGCGCTTTGGCTTCTGTGCCAGGTAATGCCGGCCTTGATCTTCCGTTGATCCTCTGTCCTAACACCACTGACCTTGGTAGTAAACGCCAGTATGGCTATCGTTTCGAAAAGTGGAAGATCAAGAAATACAATGCCAGCGAGAAGAAGGCCTCGATGGGTGCTTTGGCAACTCTCGGCGACTATGAGCACATGGACGTGGGCGATATGGTCGGCCTTCTCAGCAGAGACAACCACGCTTTCAATACCACGTCCTTGCTGGGTCTGGCTAACAGGCCTCTCACCCCCAGCGTTGTATCAGACGATACCGACAACGACGACTGTTGGCCTGCCCAATCCAACCCTCGAGACCACATGGCCTATCCCTGGGAAGCCGGAGCCTGCGAGGAAATCAACAAGCTTGCTGCCGACTTCTGTGCCGCCATGTCGGATGACGAGAACGCCTTTCTCCTTTACTCTAAGGTCTACGACTCCCTGGTCAAGTCTCCTCTTTCTTCATCTGGACTCAGGAGATTCATTGCTATCTCTTGCGCCCGCGTTGCTGGACGCACCGACAACGCCGCTCAAGCCCGACAGCTACTGTCCGAACAATACAAGCTTCAGACGTCCAACAGCTCCGACCCCAACTTTGTCCTTGTAATGCTCAGAACACGCATGGGGGAATACCTCGAAGCGGCCGACAAGGCAGAGGTAGCCCGTCGTGTCTGTGATCACATCGACCGCGTTATCGATAAGAACGGATCACTCGTCCGTCTTCCTCACTGCTATTCGGCTATTGACCTGGTAACTTACATCTTCCTCTCTCACGGCTTCGACATGTATGAGAAGGCCTGCCACCAAGGGTCCAAGCCACTCCTGGCGCTGGAACACCTTCTCAACGAATATGTCACTAGGCAGCCTTTTATTGACGCCATTCGGAATGGTAGCCCATCTCCTCTACTCAGCTGCACTAAATGGTGCAGTGAGCAGCTGAAGGAAAACCCTGAGATGTCCCTGCAGGATACTACAATGCGACCAACCCCAGAAACGCGTTGCTGGTGGAATAACATCGTGGTCTTCTGCACCTTGTGGGACGCCATGCTGCGGCTGGTCCAGAGCGATCGCGCACCTGACTGGTATAATCAGTGCGAGTCTGCCTTTGGTATATCTGCCTCTGAGCTCCTCGCCATCCTGTCTTGGATGATTGGCGCAGACATGACCCCCTCTGACCATGAAATTGGTATCGACGCAGATATCCTTGGGCGTGCCGCCAAGAGCGCCAGGGATCTGACAGAGCTCAAGGAGAGTCAGCTCTGGGTCAAGTTCCTCGAAATGTTTGCGTGGATGAATGAGCCGGCTGATCCAGGTATTGAAGACAACTTTGAGACTCTTGTTCTGAGCCAGCTGCGCCGACACGTCTCCGAAGCGCTCGGTATTCGTCTTCCCTTTCCAGCTGAGACACGGCCCAGCGCTGTTTCTGATATTGACGACATCGGCGGCTACGAGTATGACCAGTCAGACTTTGATTTTGGCTTTTTAAACTCGATTAGCCTTTCGCAACCACCTGGTTGAGGATGGACTTGCCAAAATGAATCTTCCTTCTAGCGTTTTACCAGGCGTAGCTAGTTCTCTGGCACAGTTCTCTTGCTTGAGATAAAGAGGACTGGTGAATCAGCTATTGAATTGTTGACAGATCCCCGACAGATAGCACAGATTGGAGTTGAGACATGGAGTTAACTAGTTAGAACACAGCATCTAAAAGTACAGTCAAATAAACAAGACCAACCAAATTCACGGGACACAGGGGGGTTATCGACAAGAGTAGTCATCCGCAGGATCAATAACTTCTTGTTGATACGATACTGCTAGATTCCACATCCAATAAAGCAAATACAAGCCCTTAGCATCCAACTGCATCTTACAGTTTTCTCATAATCCACCACGAGCCCTTTGGCATTTCCATCAAACCTCCGTCACCAACTGTTCTCCCTCGTCGAGCAGCTCTGTAACCTTGCGCAGGTTGCTGATCAGGCTTCGTCCAAGGCCACCGAGGAGTAGCTTCTCGGCATTGGCGGGTAGTCCAAGATACGTAGGGGGTTCACGCTCTGGTAGACGGTGGATCCACGCCAGGAAGTCCTGAAGGCTAGTGCCTGAGGGTACTACGAGGCCACCGTCAGGACCGTCGACGAGCTTGTGGTCGACTTCGTACGCGGCTGGTGTGAGGAAAGACGCCACGAGCTGAGAGAGGAGTCTAAAGTCTTCCTCGTCGTCGATCTTGCCGCCATAAGTCTCCGTCACCATGTAGCGAAGCATCTCCCAGGGGATGTTCTGAGGCGCAATGTTGGTTCTGTTACCAGCTACGCCATCAATCCAGGTATCAACGATAAAAGCAGAACATTCGTACTATAGTTGTTAGTTACAGGTCCAGGATAGGCCGAGACGGGTTTCACTTACATCGCTGTCGTTGAACTCCCAGAATCCCTTCCAGCCCAGGTTTGGCGCATATCGCAACCTCTCCTGCACAACAGCATGCAAGAAAGATAAGAGCAGGTAGACTCGCGTTCTCTCCACAGGGCTCTTGGTAGCCCGCGTGGACAGGGACGACATAGAGTCCTTCATATTTGCTCTCACACCCGCAGGCTGCTCGTACATGAGCACACGAGAAGCTCGGAGTAGGTTCACAGGGATCTTGAGACTCGACTCCATCGACAGGAAAAGACGGAAGTCCGAGTGCGGGTTGAGCGACTCCATACGCTTCTCCAAGCTCTGCAGCCATATCGGAGCCAAATGCACATTCTTGACCAAGACCCACGAGCCGGTCTGTGCCGCGTTGCTGATCGCCTTGTCGGCGCTGGCCAGACCCTCGTTGGACCCCATGGCGATGTTGGTGCACTTGACGCGCATCCTCTCAACTAAGTTGTCCACCTTGTAGCTGGCGTCGAAACCGGGGCTGGACACCAGAGAGATTGGTAGGGTAGCAGACACCTGAGTGACAGTCTCTTTCAGGTCCTCGACGACATCCAAGATGCCTGAACCAAAGACTTGGGCCACGAAGCGCTCTGCGGCGGGAACAAATCGATCCATCCTGAAGAGCTTGATAAGGAGGAGGGACAACAGGGCTTGGTCTACAGCCTCAGTCTTGTCATCCCAGATCTGTGGCACAGCGTTCTCAGCCAGTTCCTCCAACAGGAACTTGTCCCAATCCTCGGGTGAGATGGCGTCAATCTTTTCCTTCAACACATCAAGCTTTCTGGCCTGCACGAAAGCCTCCTCCCTGTCGTCCGGGTGCGATGAGAGGTCCTTGCCCTGGACACGGTTGTCGAGTATCATGTCGATCAAGTTCTTATCCATCTTGTAAGGCGAGGCTTGAGCGAGGAGCATCCCGAGCGTGATGCGGTCCTTTTGGAGCAGACTCAGGGCCGTCCGCTTGAAAGTGTTGACAAAGAGGTCTTTAACGATTACGTCGCGCCGAGCATTGTGGTCCGTCTCGCCAGCCAGATTCTTGTTGCCGTGCAGCACAGACTGGAAGATGTTGAGGAAGTACTGGAGCGAGAACTGGTAAAAGTGGTTGAGATAGTGCAGCTGCTCGAGAATAGAAAAGACACTACTGCAGGCTCGGGCAATGATGCTGTACTGCTGGGTAATCTCCTCCACCTCGGCCATGACTCCTTCAGTGTTGCTCATCTTGGCAGAGATTTCACCAGCCTCAGTTTTGAGCGTCTCAAGAGTCTCGATGACGTTGTCGTCATCTAAGATGTTGCCACGAGATTCATTGAGGGCCTGTAGCAAACGCTTCTCGAGCTGCCGTAGATGAACCTTGAACTCTCCCTGGAGTTTGATGAGATTCGAGCGTCTTTCGTCAACATCTGGACGCTCAGACTTGAGAACATCGTTAAGAGACTGTGTCTGCAAACTGCTCTGTGTGACTGTGAAGTTCACAAAGGTAGTTCGACTGCAGATATCAGGCGCGAAAGTGGCCGAGGGATCGCGAGTAGACAGGTAGATCTTGAAAGCTGGCGAAAAGTCGATCTCTTGCTTGCCCAATTGGATAAGAACACGCCCACCGGTCTTTTGGTACTCCTTGTTGAGAACATGGTTGAGAATAGGATCCAAATGCTCCGCGTCTTGGATGAGAATCGGATTTCCGAATCGAAGAGAGCTCTCGAGTTGCTTGGTGAAAGTGTCGTCCAAGAAGCTTGTCACCGTCAGGCGGCGATCCTTGCATTCTTTCTGCAAGAACTCAGTGACTCGTCCAGAGGGGTCGATGATAAGGGGGTAACGGTTGAAGCGCTTCAGAATGATGGCATTCTCAGTGCACAGGTCATCGACCGGGAGAGAGTTCTCCTGCCAGCCCAGGCGCTCGTCTGCCGTGGAAAGGTACTCAGTCACAGGGTTTGGCGACTTGTACTGAACGCCAGAAAGGTGAAGCTGGTGGAACCAGTCATCCATCATCGACTTCCGGAATGTCTGGTCATAGAGACCGCTGTACGCCAAGAAGGCAGCAGCCACGAGGACATCTCCGACGAGGGTGCTAATCTGTATTTCGAAAGACTTGCTCCCTTCCTCCCAACGAACTCGTTCCGAGGATAGGCTGTCTAGAAGTCGGACACTGCGGTCGACCTTGAACTGAACCTTGGACATCTCGGCCTTGATGGCCTGCGTTTCGCTGATGAGCGCAGCGTACTCGGTCTTGTAGGTGTTGATGCTGGACTCGAGCTCTGCGATGTTGTTCTGCACAGCCTTGGCCTCGGCCTTTGTCTGTAATGCCTGCTCTTCTAGCTGCTCAACTTCGATCTTGAGCGGACCAACCCGATCTAGGATGTCAAAGTAGTTGACCTGAGCAGCAACCCACTGTACAAGAGGACCGCAAGCCCTGGAAGCACGGTTGACCTTCTCAAACGTGAATTCTGGGTTCGACAAGAAATCATTGCGCATCTTGTTCCGCAGAGATTTAGTCATGAGCTTGCCATTGTCGAACATAAGGATGCTGGCGATGAAATCATCCTTTCGCACGATTCCCTGCACTGCCTTCCAATCATTGATCTTGTGGCCGAGCAAGGTACAGACAGCATCCATGGCAAGTCGCACACCCTGAGGCGGGTTGCCCATCGATCTAACTTCGGTCAAGTGTTGACGCTTGATGTTGCTGACACTGGCTTTGGCCTCTTCGACAGCGGGTTCTGCTTTTGCGAGATCCTCCAGCACAACCTTCTTTCGCGAGGCGACCTCTGTCTCCTGCTTTTCCAGAGCGGCCTGGATCTCCAGCGAGGTGTTCTTCCTCTGCTCGGCCTCGCGCTGATCAGCGACCATTCGCTGCAGCTTTTCATTCGCTTCCGCATCCTTCTGCTCCAGCTGCTGCTTCTTGTCCGCTAGGCTCACTCGTAGATCCCGTACTTTAACCACAGTGTCTCTGAGCTTTTCGAGACCGACGTTCAAGTGGCGTTGTTGCTCCTCGAGATCCTCACGCTTTTCGTTGTAGAGCTTGACATATTGAGCAACGAAATCGAGGAAGTGTCGAGGCGTTAGGAACGTGACCTTGCCTTGCTGTTTCAGCAGCTTCTCATTGTACCGCTGCAGCGAGTAGTGGATGTACACCATCGAGTTGACAATCGTCTCGCGATGGGATGGGGGAAGCTGCAAGCCACGATAAGCAACCGGAATTGTGTCCGGGCAATTGAAGTTAGTACGGTCCAAGTCGATGGATTGTGTGAGCTCATGGCCGACTTGGAAGAGTGCTTGATCAGACCAGTCTCCAAACCAGTTGAGCACACATCGGTTGAACAGGGCAGGACTAGTGGCAGCCTTAGAGGAGAGGCCATCTTCAGGGGGGTTCATTGTGAAAACGACGTGGAGGTTCTTGACGATCTGTTGGGTGAACCACTTGTACAGTTCCTCGGGTGAGTCAAGGTGCAGATTCTGTCGCTGAGCACCCTCTTTGCAGGCTGTCATGAGGGCGGCATACTCGTCGCCCTCAAAGAGACCGGGAACTTCGGCGTTGGCAAGAAGGGTGTTCATTCTCTCCAGGAAACCCGAATCCAGGACATTGGATTCATCCATAATGAAGCAGATTTTCTCGCCCTTGCAACCACAGCGCCGAAGCACATCCCGAAGATCGTCATCAAAGTCTTCCGCAGAATACTTGCCATGAACCTTGATCTGGAACACCTTGAGACCGTTCATCCAGGCCACAAAGCGAGAGAGTGTAGTCTTGCCACTGCCGCTCACACCAATCAAGATGAGATGACCTTGAGGCTGTCGGAAAACACGATCAATACGTAGCACGTGCTCTAAAACATCGTTGAAGAGAATCAGCGGCACATCAACCTCTTCTTCGCAGAATGTCTTGAGTCTGGCTTTGACAAAGTCTCTCAGCTGTTCGCGATCGACTGGGACGTAGTTCTTGGATAGCCAGTTTGAGAACAAGATTGGGCCACCAAGAGCCTTCTCTTCGTCAACGTTGGGGAAGAAGTCCAGTGCGATGCGGCGAACAGTTTGATCAGTCCATTGACGCTCTTCTTCAGCTACCAACCGATCTTGAAAGAGGCGCAGCGCTTCATGAGCCCAGATTCGGATCAAGCCCTCAAGGGATAAGGCTTCCAATGGCCGAATAGCCTCGTACACACCACGAACCCATCGGGTTAGCTCACGAGGACTGTAGACATAATGCGGCTGGATCTTGGGCGTAAATCGTTGCTGAGATTCGAGGTAGAAGCGAACCATGGCATGAGTGAGTGCTTCCGCATACCCTTTGAGCGACGGAATAATCTTAAGAACAGCAGAGTTGAAGGTGCCGTAAATCTGGTTGAGGGACAGCTCACCAGGATAATCGACCATGATAAGCGGCGCATGTCGAAGGAATCTGGCTCCCATGGGGGTACGTCCAGCGTCAGTAGGAGGATTGCATGCACCAACGAACTGGATGCGGTCAAGAGTGACCCATGATTTGTCGGAAGTTCGCCAGAAACCATTATGCTCGACCAGCTGGCGTAGGAACGAAATTGCGCGCTGAGTTCCATACTTGTCTGGGGCTGGCAAGTTGATCTCATCACAGAAGATGACGAGCCATCGACCGATCTGGGTTGGTGACAGCATCACGCCGTTAAGCGTCTTCTTGTACTCACAGTACTGCTCGAACGTCTTGATGAGTAGGTCAGGGGTCGTCGCGCTCGAGAAGTTGAGACCAACGACTTCCATGTTGGGCAGCTTACGGAGTGCGCTGAATAGTGTCATTGTTTTACCGGAACCAGGGGGACCGCAAAGCAGCAGAGGCTTATGCTCGGCGAGCCATGAGTAGAGGACATCTTCGTGGCGGACCGTGTCCAGCGTGGGAATGACCACGTCGGTTTGAGTGATGGAGTGGGTGTTGACTTCCACAGAGGGCACTTGGCTCTGCCATGGAGACCAATCAGTTTTAGGAAGAGTTACATCGAAATCGATAAGAGAGCTTCTGCCATCGAGGGGAGGAGATCCAAAGTTGGCTAGAGCGCAGATATCATCGCCGAACGCCTTTCTGTCATTGAGCGGACAATCACCGGTGAGTGCCCAAACGAGTGCCAGCAAGAGCTTCTTTGAAACGAACCCTTCAACCTGTTCAGGGTCCAGGGGGAAATCAGGGTGCTGACCGTTGTACTCAATAACATCGCGGACAGCCTTGTTGAGCAGCGAAAAGAGGGTCGTGAGCACACGCGCTACTGTGAAGTCCATGATATGGTTGTAGCCCTCAGCTCGCTGGAGAGCGTTCAAGATGAAGTCTTCGTCGGTCAAGTAGACCTTAAGCAGATCTGCGAAATTGCTTTGTACAGCCAGTGTCTTGGCCGGGCTGGGTCCTGTGGCCATACTATCCTCATCCAAATCCTCAAAGGGGACATTGCGGAGAGTTTGGAGGTAGTTTTCGACCATCATGATCGGCGATACGGTGTCTTCACTGAACCAAACCATACCGCAACGACTCACAGTGGCGAGAGTGGCGTACTTAAGTGTCTCGACTTCAAACATAATTCGGACATTGGCTGGTAGGTTGAGACGCTCACCGTTCGGAAGTGTAAGCAGCTTGTTGTCATCGAGTACACTGTTCAAGTTCTCGACCCATTCAGGGTCGACGTCGCCATCGAAGACAATCCAGTGTCGCTTAGAGTCCTCGCCTCGGAGGTTATCGACGATTTTTCGGAGAATGCTGGTAAACAGACCGTCGGTCCACTCGCGAGTGGTTGAGTCCAGATTTCCGTACAAAGCCTCTTTGGACATGACCTTTGAATCGATTACATGGGACACGCCTTCAACTCCCTCGACCTTCTGAAGTGCGTCGAGTAAAAGCCTCCAGGCCGCAGACTTTCCAGACCCAGAATTACCAACCATCATGACACCGTGATGAATTTTCTGGATTTGGTAAAGCTGAAGCACCTTGGTCATCCAGAGCTCGTTGACAACGAGGTGACGCTCAGCAGCAAGAGTGCGGATGGCGTCCTCAAGGGCCTCCAGGTTGGCTGGGACGTATTGGATGCCAGGGAAGCAGTCTGTTTCGATGGTCGTCATGATGTCGACATCAGACTTGATCAGCTTGGGTGCAATAGTCTCCCGAATACTTTGCACGATGATCTCCGGTTCAACCTCCTCTTCAGCGCCTAGGCTGCCTTCACCTAAGCGGGCTCGTTTGAGGCCACCAGAGCTGACCAGAACGCTCTTGAGCGCACGCAGACCAAAGTCATAGTGAGCTTGCTTGGAGAGTTTGCTAGAACACTGATCAAAGAAAGGAACCGTGTGCTTGGAGAGCTGTTTGGCCTGGTTGAAGCCCTGAGAATAGAGCATCACTTCGGCAATGAGCTCCTTGTCTGGCTTTGACATAGCAACACTGCGGAAAAGCTTCTTCAAATTATCAGGCAGGTTGGAACGGCCGGCATAGCCAGGGTTCATGGTAATAAAGATACCAGTGTTCTCGTTCACGTGCAGTTGACGGCCGACCAACTCAATTTGCGACAGTTCATCTTCGACACCTTGCTTCAGCCCTAGCTGAATATTCTGGATCTGCTGCGAAACAGCCGACAAGATACGCTCCTCCAGACGGTTGAACTCGTCGAAACAGCCCCAAGCACCAACTTGACATATACCCAGGAAGATACGACCCATGGCTTGAAAATCAAAGGTGTCGTCACAGCAAAAGACGAGAGTAAATCTGCCCAGCTGCACACCAAGAGCCTTCACTGATTCAGTCTTACCCGTGCCGGCAGGACCATAAGGTGAACCGCCGAGACGTTGGCACAAAGCTTGGGTAAGAGTGAGGAAGCATCGGTCTGTAAGAGGAGTGCGAACGAGACGTTCGGGAACTCCGAGGTATTCGAAGCCGTAGTTGAGCTTGGCATTAGCCATCTTGATGTAAAGACGGTCCAGGAACTCGCCCTCGGGCCTGTAGATGTATCGCATCTGCAGTTGCCAGAGGTAGTGTGTAGTAGAGTTGGCGTTCAGGTTGATCAGCTTCTCGATCGTATCACGCTGATGAACACATTCGGTGATCAACTGCTCGCACTTCTTCCTCAGAATGATTTCGAGCTCTCCCAGAACCGTATTAGCAAGGACACGGAGGACCTCAACCTCACGTTCATATAGGTTTCTCAGTGTCTGGCCACCAGCTGTTAAGGATTTTTCAACGGCTGTCGTCCAAGCAACCTGCGTAGCAAGAACCACAATCTGGCTGGGATATGCCTCCATGAACTCGTTCAGGGCGTCGCGATCAATCGTTTCTGATTCGAAAATGGGAGTGTAGTGGTCGACGGCTTCGGCAAGAAGTTCGGCGAGAGTTGACTTCATGCCGCCCTCCAGAAGCGCCAGCCAGTCATTGATCTTCGGTGTCTTCGCCAAAGAGATCTCTTTCTTGAGCCGGACCTCCTCGCCTTCCTTCGAAGTGAAGCCGGAAATTACAGTCTCGTCATCCATGATTAGACCAGAGACTCCAGCAAACATCTTCTTGAAGTGCTTAGCAATGCGCAGCGTATCGTTGCTATTACCAATCATCTCTAACAGATCTTCGTCGCCTACGAAGTAGAATCTGGGGAAGGAGACTCGCTCTTTCTCGAGGTATTCACCAAGAGCTTTCTGGATCTTGTTGAGCATTTCTGCTAATCGCTCCAGAGACTTCTGTACATTGCCAATGTTCAGGACCTCGAGAACATATGGCGACTTATTGGCCTTCTTCATGACGGCCAAAAACTCACTATTAATGTTCTGGAAACGTCCCGACTCGATGGGCAGTAGGTGCTTGATATCTGCGTTACCAGTGAAGACACCTTCGAGGTAAACCCACTGACGCTGGACATCGATCCAAACATCGAACAGAACATGCACGCGATTGAGCTTGTCTTCCCAAGCAACGGCCTCCTCTTCGAATTCCTTGTAGTAGGGAGAGTGCTTCATGGCCTGCAGGGAGTTGAGATTCTCACTGCACTTTGCAAAGAGATCGTCCCAACCGCGAATGAGTCGGATTTTGTTCTGGTAGTTCACCATCTCCAAAGCATAGTTTTGCCAAGTCTCACGGACCTGCTTCAAGAACTCCTCAAGAGCCATCTCGCCCTGAGCTTGAGCAATAATGTCTTTGACGATGACTTCGGTGGCCACGAGATTAAGGTCCCAGACATCGCCAAGAGTCATCGAGCTGGGCGAGAATCGCTTCTGCGGCTTGATTTGCTTGTAGATTTTGTGCCAATGGCGCTCTCGAATAGCATCAGACTTTAGGTCAGAGAGAATGGGGTTGACCTTGAGGAAGCTGCGGAGGATACCCTGAACGTGCTCGAAAGCAGCATACTGTCGCATCCTGCTAGGCATCTCCTTAGTGCTCTTGATGAGGTCGTCAACCTTCGACCGTATTTTTCGTGGCTGCACAGCAGTCCATAAAATATCGCGTGTCTCGTTGAGACTCGCCCAGATGGTGGAAAGATTCGACCATACGGACTGGAAATCCCGGACTTCCTCGAGCGTAGCCTCGAGCGAAGCATCGGGACTAGCAGGGAGATCCAACGCCTCCTTGGCCTTGGCGACCATTTGAGCATCGTCTTGGAGTTTAGAGATGCGCGCTTCAAAGGAGCTCAGCGTAGCAGAAGCCACGTCAGGCTGAATGGTGCCTGAGACTGGCTTCTCCTCGTTCCACTGAGCAGCTACTTCAGCAATTCGCTCGCTAACCAGTTTGTCCTCAGCAGCAATCTTGGCTCGTAGCGCATCTGTCTGATCCTGAACGATTCTTGACTTCTTTTCAAGAATCTCCCTGAGCGCCTCCCACTGACTATCAATCTGTTCGATGTGCAGCCAGTCATTGGGGAACTGATATCGTTGTCGAACAAGCGTCGATTGACCTTGCCGGAACATATCGATCTCGGGTGCCCACGCCTTCACGCTGCGCTTGCAGCTCTGGACAACCGTGATAAATTGGACAGCTTGGGCAGTTGATGAGGCGTCTGAGCTTTGTCCCTCAAGATTCTTGCGTGCCTTTTCAATCTCCGCATTGATTTCGCGCATGCGGTTGCCGAGTCGGCTAGCAAACTTCATCAGAATCTCATGCTGCCACTGATCGTACTTGGCGTTGACTTTGGTCTGAACTTGGTCGTAGTCAATGGTGAGATGCCCAAATGTACGACTGACTTCCTGCGTATCAAACGTGGATCGGGTCTTGCGAATATCCTGGAGGAGCTGCAACCAGCTCGGAAGCTGGTCACCAAGAGCATCGTACACCTTTTCAGATTGAAGATCCCAGAGTGACTGGAACTGAAGCCATTTGTCGATATAGGCGCTGATTTCTTGGAGCTTCTTCTCGACAGAGATGTAGACCCGCTGTAATAGACCAGCGCATTCTGATGGCAGATCAGTGAAGCGAGGCTCGTCGTTGACAGTAGTGCTGAGGCTCATCTGGTATCGCGTTGCCTTGATTTTACGAAGGTTACAGACGATACCAAGCCACTCGTGGAGATGAAGGAACCAGCTGGCGCGAGAGAACTCCAGAGGAGGGTCGAGATAAATGACTTGGTTACGCATGGCTAATTCAAGCACAAGACGCTTCATTGTCGGGCCTTCCGGTTTTGCTTCATCATTGTTGGACCTTCTTCGTATCTCGTCCTCGGGCGTGTCATCTTCGAAAGCAGTAATCCACGCCTGAACTGCACTCTGTAGACGAATGAGGAGAATCGATTGGATTTTGGCGTTCAACTCACGAACCCAAAAGTCAAGGTTTACGTACTGCTCCAGATTGAGCTGATCAACAGCCGACTGAATGGTATCCAGACGGCTGTGGAACGCAGCCTCGTCGTAGGCGCAGGTACTGAGCTCTTTCAAAGCTTGTTCAACGGTAGCGTGGATGAAGTTCAGCGACACTGCCTTTTGCTGAAGAACCGAAACAGCCGCCGCAAAGCCACGGATAAACATGCCATGCTTACTCTCAGTGTTCTTCGCAAGGCCAAAATCGTTCCCACCGGGAAGTAATGGCCGGGTTTGCCTATTGTCACTGTAGAAAAGCTCATGCGAGTTGACGAAGGACTCCCATCTGAGCGGTACACCTTCGCCAATCAACCTATAAACATCGTTTCGATAACCATTGAGGAGAACGGATTCTTCTCCCATGACCGAGATCTGGCGAAGGGTCTGAGACAAGGTTCTTACACTCTCCATCAAGCTGACGGCATAGGGGTAGACTCGCTTCGCATCCTTGGACACAGTCGTGACGGCGTGTGGCACAGAATATGATTGCCAGGTGAGATTTTGCGTTTCCTTGAACAAGGTGATAACTTGCGGGTCGAAGTTGACAGTGAGTTCAAGAATACCACCAGCAGATCTCACGCGAGCGATCTCGAATAACTGTCCAGATATGGAGATTTTGCGCCGAGCAACATCAGCGAGCCATGCGTCGTAGATTCGGCCAGTGTCGAGCTTCTGCTTAAAAAGTTCACTCTCTTCTTGAAGCTTGTGGCCCTCGGCGTGCAGAGTCCAATCGGGACCAAGGACGGCCTCAACCTTTCTCATGTAGCCGTCGAGTTGAAACTTGATCTGGCGCGCCCAGATGATGGCTCCTGAAACTGGTGGAAGATCACGAAGCTGGGCCATGGCATGCGCCTCTGAGTGACCGTACTGCTGCTTGAATCTCTCGTGGAGTCCGTTGATCGCTTGCTTGACGTGGTCCATCAACTGGTTTTGGTACTCTTGAATGGCACCACGAATCTTGGGCCGGACAAAGAGGGCGTTGAACTTGGAGAAGACACGGAACATCTCGTTTGCTGTTTTGGCGGTAGCGAGTCGATCTCGGAGTCTGGCGATGATGGAATTCTCCACTCGAGTTGTACGCTCGTTGTAAAGATTTTCTGCCCGAACCCAACGTTCCTTGCCCTGGTCGGTGACGTCCAACAGATCGACGTTCTGGAGGGCCTCCCACGCTTGCTTGACTTCTTCAACAGCATCAACGTCGCCCATCTCCTCCATAACAACCCCGTTAGACACAGTCGTCTCGGTAACGCCGGGGATGGTCGCCTGAGGACCAAGGACATTGACAATGGTCCGCTGGAGCTGCTCGTGGTTGTCGCGGAAAGTGCTCACATACTTGATTCTTGACTCGAGCTCAGAGTGCTTCTTGTTGATCTTGATAGGGATGAACTTCTCATTTCGGCGTCGGGTCACCTCTCGAGCCACATTAGTGAACTCCTTGACATTATCTTCCCACGTCCGGAAAATGTCGTCCGAGGTCTGCATGATGGTCTGGAACTGCTGATAGTCCAAGTTGACAAGCTCGGTACCTGGCAACAGGCGATGAAGCACATCGTCAAGGTCGGCCGAGATGGCTTCGACGAGCGGCAGGGCTCTGCGGATCGGATAGGGGCATATCCTCAATTTCTTGTTTAGGTGCCCGAATATCTGCGCGACTGCCTCCTGAGCCTTGGAGAGGGAAGTGGCGGAAAGCAGCTCATCGAGAGGAAAATCACGCATGAGCTGGTTATACTTCTGCACCTTTTCCATGGCCTCCTTCAAGCCCGTATCGGCCGTAAAACTCACAGTAGCCTGGAAACGCTTGGCGTGCTTGAGGATTTCCAGCGTCAGGAGAACACCCTCGCTTCTGAGCTGACCTTCAATTCCCTCCAGAGCTGACTCCATGGACAACCAAAAGTTGACCTCCTGGCTCGCCGTGCTAAACTCCTGGTTGGCGTTGGATGAGGGATCCTTAGTCAGCTTCGTGATTCCCTGGATGGACTTGATCCAAGTATTGACGTTGGCTTGAAGTCGATTCAGGAATGTACTGTCTTGGATGAGGTTCTGGGGGATCGCATCGATGGAGGGTCGCGCATGGCGGGCATCGGCGTCGTCGAGGACATTCTGGACGATTGAGTGAAAGGTGAGGGAGATCTCTGGGATGTCAACGTTCTGCTGAAGATGCAGCAGACTCAGTTCCAGGTCGTTGAGACGCTTCTTTGTCACAGGAATCCCCGTCTTCGCATCGACATCAGCTCGTCCTCTCGACCCGTTGGCCAGCTGCTGGCTCTTGGTATTCGCGTCAAAGTACGGCACCAAGGCATGATGGACCTGAGAATGAAGAACCTCCCACGGGGAGAGGACCGCACCTTGCTCTCCAACTCCGGCATTGAGAGAAGCAGGGCCAGGTAAATTAGTAATAAATATTTGAGATGTAAGGGGTCGAGTGGGATCTATGGGCTGAGGAGACTTTATGAGCACAAGAGAGGCAACGGTTGTCGGGGATGAAGAAATCTCGGTGGATAAGGTGTAGTTGTAGGTAGTCGGCGCTATCAGCAAGAATTAGCAAAGATGATACGGAATTTGGAATGAGATGCCCGACGTACCAGTGGGATCAGCTCCAGGCTCTACTGCAGATGAGTTTGCAATATCCTTCTGGATATAGAGCACGTTCTGGGCATCGCTTGCAAACCGCGTACAGCGCGAGATGGTCTCGCCATGACGGGCCTTATGCAGCAAACTCCCCACCTGCTCGAGCTCATCTCGTGTAGCGCCGAGGGCGATCTCGCAAACAGAGGCAAGATGGTCGACTAATCGTTCCGGCTCGATGGTAGGGAAGGGCGGCGCGGTCGCAACGCCGTTGGCAGAGCTTCCAGGGCTCGGCAAAGCCGCCGAAGAGACCTCCATGGTGGTTGGAGAGTGTAGGCTCGAAAAAGAAGAATGGATAGCGATTTAGCAACGTCGGGTCATTTCTAGATCGTCGGCTCGCTGAGGGACGCAAACGAGGGGGTAGCTGGTGTATGGGCTCAAGGTGAAGGAGCTCGCTGACGTGGTCTATTAACAGGCTCAACAAAGTCGCGTAGTGACCCGCAAGAATTAAGGAGCGTGATGTTGCTCAAGTCAAAGTGCTGTAATGAATCGCAGGTCTGGTACGCAACGTCAAGTAGGGGTTAATAAGATGGGCTCCAAGGAGTTCGGTTGTTGACTTTCAATAAGTTACTCCCTAGGACAGCTTTCTTTGGTTCTGCCGCGACTTTAGCCCAGGGGCACGCACCCCTGTCGCGACTGGAAGGTATGAGGTGTGTCAGGAGCCCAGGTGTGAACTCTGAACCCCTCCAATGACAGGGACGGGAGGGAGCTACGGTGAAGCCAACCTACGCCGTAGCCCGCTGTAAGCCACTGTACTGTAGCAGGGTGAGGTAGGGCACCTTGCGGATGCCGAGGGTGGGACCGCGAAATCTACGGCAAGCTGCCACATGCAGCCTCTGATTGGACCAGTGGTTTACGACAAGGGGCTTCTCAGAACGGGTCTTGGGGAAATGAACGGGTTTCGACTTGAATGCTACGTACGTATGCTTAATACCGAGTAGATCATACAGACTTGGAACCTTTACACTTGGCGTTGAGAGCTAAATACTAGATGCGTGTGGGTAACAGATAAGAAAATATCACCCGTTTCCCAAAGCTCTTCCCTTAACTTTAGGTACGATGACGCAAAGTGCATAGACCCCGGATTCCCCTTTAACCTTGAGCTACAGCTCTCTTTCAAGTAATAACAACTGAACCCCGCATGCTATCGTCCTGCGTCTTTGACTCTCTTAACTTATATCAAGACCCCCCCCCCCCCTCCTTTGCAACCAAACAGTTGGACAGGGCGGGAGTGGCTCTTGACCCTGATGCAGCTTCACTTCGTTCATACAAGTTCTCTGCTCCAGCTTATCCGAGTATGACACAGGCTTCTCACATAGTTATCAAAGGCCAATCTATAAGGCAAACTAGAGGCGAGAAAATCATGTACATTATCGTCACTCCATCATTCCTTCACAAGAATTCTACCCATACATGAATCTCTGCACAGTTCAAGTCATGATCTTAAGCCTCCTGAATGCACACGATGCCTCCCAATCCCCAACAATACCCCATAGTTCCCACGGCCAGAACTCACAAGCAAAGTCGCAAAAGCATACAAATATTTCCCAGCCAAACGCCCTCGTAAACCATCGCCCAGTCATCCCTAACCCGCCGTCATGCCCATGTGGACCACAACACCGACCGATGCCCCAGATCAGCACCTGACTTATGTTTGGTTGCCTCCGGCTGTACCATTTGCTGCGAGTCTCTGCCGCTGAAACATAACTCGCTCGTTACAGATGTCGATGAACTCTTCAAACTTAGTGATGATGCCCTCTTTCTCTTCCAGTTTTGTCTTGAGCTCGCTGATCTCCTTGTCCTTGTCCTCTTCCATCTTTTTCATGTCTTCGCGTGCTTTTGCAAGTTCACGTCTTAAATCTGCACGAATACGGTCCTCGGGAGACTGATGAGGCTTGCTGTATATGGCTGGCCTGTTCTCCGCAAGGCCAGTTGCGACTTTCTGCGGGTTACGATTGATAGCAGCGCGAGCATTGTATATATCCCTCGGGAGTAGATGGCAGTCCGGGTTCTCGGTTTGCAGAATCTGCAGCGTCTCCGAGACGCCAGCACCTGCTCATCGGGGTTAGCATGAATCATTCGTCATGGGCAACATACTCACCATTTTCCTTGAGCTGCTTTACTGCAGCAACCATCTTGCTATCAAGTTTCCTGGCAGCAGGGTGATGAGATGGGCTCTCGCTAGGTCCGTGATTGTGCGAGAGATGCGCAGGGTCCGGGCGATATCGAATTGTCCACTGTGTTCGCTGCTCAATAGCAAAGAAACCAAAAGGACAGTCGCATTTTCGGGACGATGTCTTGCGCTTCCGGCACTCGGGACTAACGCGGCTCGGGGGCTTGCCTGCACGATCACATACAAAGAGGACTTTTTTCAGACCGGGAACAGTCTTCTTTGAGCGGCCAATGACGATAGCATAGCCGACAGACGTGCAGTACCGGAGCACAGCCTTCTGGACTGCTTCCAGGGTCGGATAGCTTCCACCCTCTGGTGGAGGCGACATCATCTCCCCTAATGGTGCTGTGGGGATATAGTTAGGGTCGGCAAGCAGCTTCATGTCGAGACCTCCAGCCTCCTCTCCGTTAGTCTGACTGTCGATATCCATCGACTCGTCCACGGTCACGTCTTGCTTCTGAGGCTGTGGCTGAGCTTGTGGCGGCGGCGGTGGCGGAACCGGCTCTGCAGGAAGTGACTGCTGTTTTTGCTGTTGCTGAAGCTGCTGCTGTTCCCGTTCCCGTTGCTGCTCTCGCTGCTTCTGTTGCTTCGGTTGACGTTGCTGTGGATGCGGCTGTGTCCTCTGTGGTTCTGGTTGTTGTTGGTGCTGGAGCTGCTGCGGCTCCGGCTGCTGAGGAGTGTGTAGTTGTTGCTGTTGAGGAGTATGAAGCTGTTGCTGCTGGGGGTGCAGCTGTGTTTGTTGTTGCTGGTGCTGCTGGGCCTGATGCTGTTGTTGCTGCTGCAATTGCTGCTGCTGTTTATGCTGTAACTGTTGTTGCTGCTGTTGCTGCTGCTGTTGCTGCAACTGCTGTTGATGCTGTTGTTGCTGTAACTGCTGTTGATGCTGCTGCTGTTGCAACTGTTGCTGCTGCTGTTGTTGTTGAAGCTGCTGCTGGAGTTGTTGGTGCTGCTGTTGCTGTTGTGTCTGGGCCTGTTGCTGGCCAGACTGCTGCTGCTGCGGCAGAGGAGGTGACGGGGCCTGAGGCTTGACCTGAACTTGCTGAAGCTTTGGTGTTGGCTGTGCCTGCTGGGATTGGGGTCGCTGCTGAGGAGACTGCTGAGCATGATGGTGCTGGTGAGTTTGCCGTGGCTGATTGAGCGGATGCGAAGGGTGGTTCAAGTGCTGATGGTGCATCTGCTGTTGCTGCTGCTGTTGCTGATGATGATGCAGCTGATTAGGTACGACCTGACCCAGAGTAGGAAACATCATCTGGGAACGCGGTGGGGGGACGCCTCGCGTGTTAGACACATCGAGAGGACTCGGCACAGCATTGGGCATGTGCGAGGTGGAGGCTCGCGAAGAGCCATTAGGAAGGCTGCCATTAACAGGATTAGGATTCGGATTCGCGAAGAGGTGCTGAGGATAGCCGGTAGGTGGCTGCTGAGGAGTATAGGCAGTTTGGTACGGAGACGCGTTCTGGGGTGCGGGTGACTGCTTTTGGTGAGGAGGAGGATACGGGTTGCGACGAAGACTGGCTTGAGGAAAGTTGAGGCCAGCATGGGCATTGGATCCTGGCCGTAGACTCGACATGTCGTCTCGTCAGGCCCCGTCGGAGGTGCCGGATTGCAACCGCGAGGATTGTAACGCGCGGGAAGGAGACGACGAAGGTGCTAATATTGTTGTTCGGACAAGTGAACGGAGGAGTGTATGCGAAGAGAGGTGACGTGACGTGACGTGACGTGACGCGAGTCGGGTCGAGGGGAAGTCAGATTCGGGTTGGGTCGAGTCTTCACGGGTCTCCGGATGAGGTCCTCGCCGGGGATGATCGAGGCCTGTTACCGAAGCCCGAAGCCGAAGCCGTGAAGGTGGCCGGTGACGGTGAGCGAAGGACGAGGCCGCGAGATGCAATACGGAGCGGAGCGGAGGGTGGTTTGCGGGTGCAG
>JADDON010000012.1:0-35295 GCA_017140175.1 Fusarium staphyleae
GGGTATATGTCGTCGGGGGGTAGGGGGTGAATAAGGGGCCCATCTGCCGCTGTAGGTTGGCATCGGTGCCTTCCTTGTTGGAGAAGCGAGCCTTGATCTCGCTGGTGAACTTCTTCTATCGTCGACCCAGCTTGAGCAGTCGCGTTCTCAGCCACAGAACAAAGGCAGTCCAAGCGCCTGTGGTTTTTCGCTTGGCAGTGTTGGAGCGACGAGCGGACTGGAAATGCACGTCGTCGGCTCTAGCACGAGGGGGCTGGTCCGTAGTCACAGTATCGTAGCCTTGACTGGCAAAGCCGCCCTTTTCGTTTTCGTTGCTCAAGCCCAGGCCCAGCCCAGTCCCCGTGTTCTTTCGGGAGACGCTGGGTCGTATATCCGTAGTGCTAGAGGCCCGGTCGCACGAGATGCGGGAGGCCCCGAAGCTGCCCTTGCGGCCATGCTTGTTGAGGCGATGGGCTCCTCTGCTTTCGGCGCGCTCTTGCTTGCGGGTCTGCTCACGGGCGTACTTTTCCTCTTTTGCCTTCTCCTTTTCCTCAAACTTGCGACGAGCTTCGCGGACGTGGTCTTGGCGGGTGGCAGTGTCAACCTCGCTTCGGGAGCGGAGACGGAAGCCCCCCATGTCGAGCGAACTGCGCAGAGGCGACATTGCGTTGGATGAGGTAGAGGCAGCGATCGTCTGCGGTGACACGAAGGAGCCTGAAGGCGGACTGGCACTCGATGCAGAATCAAGGGCAGTTGTGGAGCCGGTGTTGAGGTGCAGGTCAGAGCGACTACGGGTGACGATGTTGTGGGGTTTCCGTGAGGCGAGGCCCGGGGTCGAACGGCCGTTGGCAGTGATACGCAGTGGCTGGTGGATGTCGGAGAGAGAGCTGGTGCGCTGGCTAGCTAGAGAAGGACGACGAGGTTTTGGACCAGAGTGTGACAGAGGATAGGAACGAGCGGCCGCTGGTAAGTTCTGAGGCTCGATATCGTCGTCGTCCTCTGTTATTGTTGGCGAGTAATCGCGTGGGCCGTTGGGGTTCTCTAGTGAGGCAAGCGAGTTGGCATACGAGAGAGGCGGCGTCGAAGTGCGTGGTGTTTGCTGAAAAGGATGAACGAAGGAGCCGTTGCGGCCGCCGCTGGTAGATGTTGCAACGGAAGCGTGAGAAGTGCCGCTTGTCGAACGAGCGTGCGAGTATTTATTCGAGCGAGCACCTCCACTGCTGATATCGGTGGCAGAGAGAGAAAAGCTCACATCGCGGACGGACCGTGTGCCAGCTGCTGGCAGTGTTGGGGTTCCTGCCGTATAAGCACCGTGAGAGTCGTCGTCACCGCCAGGGCTATAAGCGGGATACCCGGGTTGACGCTGGTCTTCCCAGCCGCGGTCAAGATCGAGGGAATTCTTTTCTGAATAGGAGTGGTGAGACTGCAGTTTCTTGAGGATGGGCTTGACGGCCTGTCGGCTGCGGGCCTTTGTTATTTTGGCATGGCCATGGTGTAGGGCCCCAGGCAGAGGGCTGCTGATCTGCGCCATTCCAACGGCAGAATAGATAGCCTCGAGATATAAATTTACAGGGTGCCTAGGGGACGGACAGTTGAGGAAGCAGGAAAGATAAAGTCTACCACGAAGGGGTTTTGGTTCGTTGGTGTTGAAGGTATTGGTGTTGATGGTGTTGGTGTTTTCGCCGTTGCACGGATACGGGGCGCAGCTGAGCAGCAGTTGATGAGGAGTTCGTCGCACGCCCAGCGTTTCTCAGGGCATCATGGCTTTGTTGTTGTCAGGTTGTACAGACGACAATGGCCGACAGGACAACCTTGAGTAATACAGGACAGCAAAAGCGCAATGCGCGGTGAGAATCAACGACCAGCGTAAAATAAACAAGGCTGCCAGCGAAGATACAAGCGGAGGAAATGTCGCAGACAGAGAGAGTGTAGAGGAACGCCTATCAGGGGTGTCCGAGAGGAGCCGAGAGTGAGAGTGGGTAAAAGGAGGAGTCGGGGCGCGGCCTTGGGGAGAGACTCAGCCAAGAGGGTCCAAAGCGGTAAGGCCAAGAACCAGAAGGCGAGATGAGGAATTCAAGGTTCAAAACGAGGTAATTTGCGAGAAGAGGAGAAGTGAGGCCGCGAGAAACGAGGAGGGTGGGAACTGTTATCTTGAAGAGAGTCCCGGAGGAGGCGGCAGATTACGACGGGCTCTGCGGCGAAGCGGTGATGGTAACGCAAGTCCTCAGAATGGCGGTGCGTCCTGTGCAGTCGACAAAGCCCCGAAAGCACTCACCAGCGGGCGGCACGAGATAGGATAGTCAAACTAAGCTGGGTTTCGGCGGCGGCGATGCAGCCCAGAGAGCCCAGTGAGTGAGTGCTACTACCTACGTACTCCGCAAGTTCAAGACCCCCCAAGACCTGAGTCGTTCGGGGGAAGCGGACGAGCCAACGTCGAGGTCGTCCTAGGCCGGATTCAGCCTCGATGTGTGCATTGGCTCGTGGGGTTTGGTGGAGAAGTCTCTGGGCTCCCTTGCCTGTTTCTTTGTCCGGGCCAACAAGGACGGTCTGGCTCTGCTTGCGGACGATAGCTGCGTATCGTAACTACGGAGTAGAGAAATCCGGATCGTCAAAAGAGGCGTTGGAGAAGGTGTTCAGACTCAATGGTTACCCAGGCCAGGCAAATCAAGACGGACAAGGATGGACAATGTAAGATTGCAATGTTTTGTGGGGGTGAAACCCTGAAAGAACAAGATGCAACTGTCCGTATCTGTACGGGCCGTAGTAAGGAATGGAGGGGGGGGGCCGATTTGCTGCACCTCTTGTCGCAAAAGATGCACACGAGGATGCTGTGCACAGGTTGTGCTGGGGAAAGGTCAGATATCGGCGTCTTTTGAGGAGCCCAAGGTTGAAGAAAAGGAGAAGACGGATCGTTTAATGACCTTCCCAGAGCGTACGAGGCAATGACGCTTCCACCAGACACGGACACGACGATTAATTACTTTCTCAGGAAGCGAAGGTAGAAGTCATGGCCCCCGGCCAAGACAAAGGATATGACTTCAGCGTGTCGATTGGTTTATCGACATCCTTGCAAGGCCCAGCAGAACACCAGGGTCAGTCGGGGTGAATTTGCATCCAAACTCTTGCTCTCTCTTTCTCTCACAACGTTACCACTCACTTGGTTCCGACACAACGAATGGATATCCCCTCATCACAGCCAAGCCCGGAAGACAAACTGCCGCTTCGTTCATCGGCCCGTCTCGGGCAGAGATGGGTGCACTTGTTGGTTGGCTCCAAAAGACGATACGAAAAAGATCAAGGCCAAGGCAACTAATGAATACCTAAATAAACACAAGGCTCCAGCTGCCGTATTCAGTAGCCTCGGGCGCTGGTGCCGCTGCAGATCTGTCGCGGATATACATACAGACTGACAGAGTACGCAGTGTGTACTCCGTACTGCTTCCACCATCGTTTCATCACTCCTTCGACGTCAACATCAATCAGTCTGAATCCGCCAGATCGCCCGGCAACGGCCCCCGCAAACAGGGGTCTTCCAAGTTGTCTCTGTGTCGCGAACAGGAAGCTGAGACAAGATCGGGGCCTGGGGAACCTGTAACCCCAGACGCCCTTTTTCCTTGGATAAATGCCGCTCTCAGCAAACTTGAGAGCTTCATCATTCTTTCTTATCGCTCGTCCGGTCACCGTTCCTTATCTTGGCCTCGACCGTGACTCGGCCCCTTGTTCCTTGGCACTAGTGGCCGATCATCCGCTCTGGACCATCATGTCATTGATGGCTTGCTTCATCACGGTCTGGTCATTACGACGCATTAGTTGACGAGACGAGGAAGCGTGGCTCAGCTATCATCGAGGTCAGCACTATCATAGCTCAACCTCTTCACGCCTTGCCTGTTATCAGTCCGCCAGCTGTCCCAGATACCTCGGTGCCTTCTTTCAAACTGTAGTGCCACCACACGTGTATAGTCAACTCTCTTACTCCGAATATTATTGTTCGTCACCGCCGCTCAATCCAACGTCCCTATTCACAGACTCAAGACATAGGCCATCCCCAGTCAGGCTTGCAGGCCCTTCGCTCTCCGGCAAGAGATCATTCACCCTCCATTTTGCAGTATCATCATTAATCCCCTCAATTGCCTCTTGAAGAGGGGCATATTTTTCACCTGCGCCACGCCATCCATCGGCCCCTCCATACCCCCCCTCTCTGCCGCTCAGCCTCTCTGCCACCTCCGCCTCAACGCTTCGCAACTCTTCACGAGACTGACTGATGGGAAAACACCCTCGATGAATAACGAATCCGTTCGGTCTCTTGTCGTCCCCGCCGCTAGTTTCTGCCGTCATCCAACTTATCCGCAACGTCATCGCTCTTCTAGAGGACGCTCACGATCCACCGACGTCGACCCTGACATGTCCCACCTCTTCACGATGGCCCACCGAGTATTTAGCTCAAGGTCATCTTATCCTTCACCTTCTCCCATTACGGTATCCCGGGCGGGGAACCCTTTGTTCTCTCAAGACCTCCATCACCGAAACCCACATAGATTCAAGGCATCTCCACCTGTCGAGGGCCCATGTCTCGGCCCGGAACCAACTGCCTTGAGCACCAACCATTACTTTTGAATGACAATTCAAACCTGGGCGGGGATGTCTCAATTACACGTCAAATACCAGTAGTCGTCAAGTTATGCCTTTGTTTCAAGGACCAATTCTGCTATTACCATACCCGGTGTGCTGACTTACCGTAGAACTTGATGGCTATGTGCAGAGAAGAATTGCAAATGCCCGGCCCGCGAGACATCCGGCACACCGGGAACGGAGTTCGAGGTATCAAATCTCAACGGTCTATCCGTAACCAGCCATGTCTCGTCATCTGCTCGCTAGCACTGTGATATCTGTGCTCGTCCTTCGATCGTCATATCTATCTCCTTCTCTGGAGACTCCCCAGATTAGACGCGGCCTGGCCCGTCCTCTAGCCGCAAGCCTCCTCGGGCCGCTCACCGCCAGCCCCTTGATTATCAAATATTCTTCCTTGACCGTACTCTTTTGTCTCATCAACTTCTCTTATGACAAGTCTTTCTCTGCTAGGGTGAGATGCTGCGGACACATTCTAAATCAGGAGATAGTGACCCTGATATTCTCACAATTAAGACCCGGGTCAGCACGTCTTATGCTTCTTCCATCTAGAACTGACAGGAAAGGATCAGGCCAATATCGGAGTTAGTTTGCTTCCGCTTGCATCCAGGTGTATTCCGACCTTCCACGACCCATCGCCCTGGTCGTTAATTCTTGGTAATCGGTAGGCAAATACCAGAATATGAGTAGGCTGTGGTTCATGGTGGTATCGACTTCATGAGCACCATTTCGTTACCAAACCGAGCGCTTGACTCAGGCCTGAACTCACGTCTTTTCTTCTTTCTTTTCCTTTCTTGCGTGCCATGTTAGATTAGTACCGCTGGTCCTGTCGTACTCAGTATTTAAAAGGTTATTCGCCCACCTAGCTACAGCACTGTCAACAAGTCACCATATAGTCCATGCCAGCCACGGTCACTCTCTTCAAGCGTAGCTAGCATGCTAGATATTAGCATTGCCCTAGTTAGGATAGAGTCTGGACGGGACTTTGATATATTGGCTCTGACGTCCAGCTGAGACCTACAACCAACTACATCGCTCAACTTCTCCTGTCTGTATTGCCCAGCATCATCTTTTTATTTTGATTTGATAGACATGGCAAGCACATCATCATCTGCTGCAGTCCCCTTCTATGCGTATCTTGTGTCTTCTGGCGGGGCAGAAACTCCCGTGTCGATTGGCGAAATGAGCAAATGAACGTCTCGAGAGGGACAGGGTTTCTTTTTTACTCAGCGTAACAACTAACTACTACGTGAGACGTTCAGCGAACAATAGAAACCTTCAGCCCGGCGTGGGTTTTATAGAATGCACGTTGTGCCGTCTTGTGTGCCAATTCACATCAATGCTTCCGTCCCCATGTGTAGCTTCACTGGACTCTTGAAGGTGGGAAGCGTCCCCGTATCAAGCTGCAAGGGAAAGGCGCTTAGCTCCAGGCACGTCCGCATAGGCCTATAAAGTCAGTCGGATACTGAGATTGCCCATGATAGCCGCATCCAAGCAACTTGCTTGCTCCGTCAGCTGCTCCGGCGGCAACCCTGTGCTTCCCCGGCGAGCTGTCAAGCCCCGCCTCTCCGCATTCTTTTCTGAACTCAGAGCTTGGTGCCAGGGCATCATGCAGGACGGATGATAAGTGAGGGGGGATAAGTATGCGTATGGTCCTATGGGTGAATGGAACAAGAATTGCCAGCTCCATCTCGCCCACACCCACGCACGCTACCATTCCCAAGACCGCGGAGCCAAACAAGCCAGTATGTGATTGCAGTTGCTGGAATTATTCCGTCCACTGCGATGTGTTAAAGGAGCATTTTGTCTGATTGATCACTGCCATGAACCAAGAAGATGATTTGTAAGGCACATCCATCGCACGAAGTCCCTCACAAGAAGGTTCTTGATAGATGACAGCGCCTTGTCTGAAGTGAGTTGTAAGCGCACACTAATAAACTCGGATAGCATTCTGTCAAAGGCTGGTATTAGACATGGTTTCTAGATGGAAACTGCCCGGTGTTGTCGGAATGCCTCTAGTGTTTATCAGAGCCCTCGGGTGCTTATTTGCTCAGCGTTTTCATGGAGGCATAAGCATGAACCAGGGTCCGAATGTCAGGACTTGGCAATGCATACCAAGTATTATCACAAATCCTCGGCTTCTGAAAGATCTCAGCCAAGTCCCAGTCATTCGATGTGCTCGTTTGTCGGCAATTACTCGCTTACTGAACTATTCGCAGCTTGGTGTTGAGAGTTTTCTGACCAAATTTCAACAGGAGGCAGCCATCTTCGACATGTAGAAAGGGTGGGAGGTGATATTAACATACAAGAGTGTATCAGTCCCGGGATGCTGAACAAGGCATAACGGATAAGAAGTCGATAATCGGCCTGGTATAACTGACGTAGTCATTACCAAGACTGCCAGATTTGCCGACGTTGGTTTAGCAAATGCCCTGTGCTTCCCATCGTCCGTGTGTCCCCTGCTGAGTCGATCATCTTGGCTTCGAAGACAAACTAGGGCTATCCTGGCTCCTCCACAGTCTTCAATCCCGTTTTGTGCGCTAGCAAAACAACGGTATCAAGATCTGCTCCGATCCTTCACGGCACCGGAAATGAAGTCACGACTCCTCGCCAGCCTTCTTGCTCCTCAAAGAGACTTACAGTGTCGATGTTCCAACAGAAAGCACCCACAGGGTCTTCTTGGCATCGGTTGTAAGGTGGCAATCCTGCTGAAGATTTGCGACTAGAAGAAGAAGAAAATACCTCGAGCATGTGCGTAGCATGTCAATGGGTCCATAGCGGCAAACCCGATGTGCGACTGAGTACCTAAGTTGAGCGACAAAGCGAGCGGGATCAGGATCAAGGTGTAATAGTGGGGATACATCGATGGACAGACTCCCTCTGAGGTCCTCGCACCGTAGAACATCAAATGGCCGGACCCACAGCCATCCGAGTTCGAGTTGGTTTGGTCCCTTTCCAAAGTACGGAGTACCTATTGGCCTACTACGTAATAGTAGGTAACGTACGGAGTAGTCGTTCGTCAGTTGTCCATGAGCTTTGATGTCCCGTCTTCTGGGCGACATCTACTTACTGGACTAAAAGATCAACAGCATCTTGACTCCTATGGATGCAGGCCGGGTGACAACTTGTCTCACTATAGTCTCGGAAGCAACTCCAGGTTGAGGGGTCCAAATGGTGATTCAATTCGTAGACTCGAGTTGAATCAACTTCAATCTACGAGCCAAGACGACATAACCGATGCCCTACAGTAGCCTGCAGAGGGCAGCTATTGCCCAAATAGTCGAGCTGCGTCGCGCGGCGTTGGATCTGACTTGGCTTCAGACCAACCGATGCTGGCTGATAGTGATCGCGGAATGCTGACAGGCCAATGTGCGTAACTGTCCACCATGTTGTAGCGCACGCGCCAGCCCCAGCCATTTTAGATCGGATGCGGCAAAGGGTCGGGATCTGGCGAGCTTGGTGACTGCGTCGACGGAGCAACAATTGGTACAAAGCACGCTGACGGTGGAGACGAGCTTCGCAGGGACAGGCAAGGCAGAACCAGAAGCGACAAGTTCCGTTTTATGTCGGCCGTGGGAGAATTGGAGGGTTTGCGGCTGTCACTAGGGCCATGGGCGTTAGCGATTGCACCAACTGGAGCAGGTGATGACTGACATGCCGCTAGGGGCTCCGTCGTTGTCGATTTCGCACAGGTACACGAGTATCCATGCCATGGTTGGTTGCTGAGCCATTTTCCCCGGTGGTATTAGCAGGCAGGCAGGGCGGCAGCCTCTTGTCGGCGCCAGTGGTTCTTCATCTTTGTTGTTTCCTCGTTCTTAATGGGCCGGAGCCAACCATGGGACACCACAACGGCCCTGTCTGAGAGGAACGCCACTGGTCAATGGCAAGGTCGGCCGATGTGGGTTCAAGGTCGAGTACTCCGTAGGCGTCGCGAATTAGAGTGGAATGATGTGATTTCGGCGTCTTGGTCTTAAGTACGGAGTACCGTTGGTCTTTGTGTCCGATTCTATCTTCGGGCAGATAATTAGTTAGCAAATGTACGTCTCGGAGCCAATGGAGCCAACCGCATGAATGTGCTGCTTGTCTTTGCAGTCTTGATGAGAGGGGATCCAATCTCAGATCCAGAATTCAAGATGTGCCGGGGTCAAGCGCGAGCGTCCAGGAGCGGCTTGGTTTTACACTCGCTCAAGCCTGGTCAAGCCGCAGTGCGTGGAGCCCGTCCAATCCCCTTCCGGCCTTTCCAGGACATAACTTCCATCTTTATCCACGGATCAATGCTCATTGTTGCACCATGCACCGTACGCTCCGATGCTGCAGATGCAGGCCGCATACGGCTGGCGAGGAGACCAGGACCGGCAGAGATGATGCAGTCTCCAGAGCTCTCTGTCAATCTGTTGAACAGCCAAAGCAACGCAAGGCCCGCACCTGTTGCAACCCTGTCTAGTTGCCGATGAGGACGATCTGCGGTTTGCGCCGCAGCTCGCCTGCCCGTTTCTCCAGGCCGGTCTGCAACAGCATAATCAGCCGAGGGACCCTGCGAGTGCCACTGTATGGCAACGCGGCGGCCGTCTATGGGCGGGGCGTATCCAATCTCAACAACTCGGAGGCAAAACAATGCGATGTGATGTGATGGTGCATTTACATGGCACCTCATCTCCAGCAGGAGGGTTAAGCCTTTCGTCCTGCGAGGATAGGGCACGGCAGCCCTTTCTCTTTCTGTACGTCGAGTCAGTTCATTACTCGACTAGGTTGGATATACCACTCTAGGGTGGTTGAGGACCGCCCACGTACTTACATACACCCTTGAATATCAAGGACGCTTCTGGCATTCAGATCGCGCGAATGTACGGGTACTGTGTAACTCGCTAGGTACCTACCTAGGTAGGTACAGGTCATAGCAGGCAGGCCATAATCCATAATTGGTCTCAAGGTCCGGAGCAACTGCAACGGGTGCTATATCCAGCAATTGCCGTGAAAACGCAACAGGGAAAGAGACCCATGTGCATTTAGCGAAATAAAGATAGAACAACAAGGCAAGAGCCGTGGGAGAGAGGCTTTACGTATCTCCCCATTGTTTACGGAGTAGGTGTGATGTCGCTTCTCTCGTCAACTCCACTACATGCACTTTATCCATCCATCTCTCACCTTTCATCTAACGTTACCCATCCTGCCATCTCCGTGCTCCGTACACTAAGTACATAACAACAGAGTAGCTGGCGCGTCAGGGCCCAGTTCCTGCATGTTCGCAAAAACGTCTCATGATATCTGATATCCAATTGCTTTTTCGTCAATCGTCGCCTGGTTCGCCACTGCTGGTTGGACAATGGGAGAATGGGTCCATTTGTGCCCTCCCCTCTCGGCATCTCAAATTAGCCACATGGGGCCGCCGCATCTGCTGTTTATCTGCTGGCTTTCACAGGGTTCATTCACCTTGGTCCCGGACGCAAGACGCCATCCTCGCTGGAGCCTTACATACATGACGAGCCAACCTGTAGTTACGTACTGTAAGCTACGTCTCTACTGAAGATGAGCTGGTCCCTTGGTTCTGAACGGACACCCAAGGAAGGCCCTTTGGTTCCGAACACAAGCATCCAGCTCTATCAATCCACTCCCCACCGGACGCTTCGCCAAGCTGGTGCTGAGTGGTTGCCTTGGTCATGGCTTATGCTCGCTCGCGCCAGCAAGAGGAGAGAGAAAAGAGATCCACACTCTAACACGAACAAGGCCCCATGTCCCTCTCCCGCCCGTACTGTAGCCAGCGACGCCATTGAGGGCCGTGAGAAACCCTGGAGGCAAAAGAGACGACAACGACCAGCACCATGATGTGCGCCGCGGGCCGAGCAGCACTGGCCATCGGCCACCAGCGCGCACGAGACGTGATCCTCATGCGCCAGTCTAGAGGCCGCGCCACGATGCGTCAAGACCCTAGGCACTTAGAGTCCTGGGGAAGCGAACGGAAATGCTCGAGCATTTGCTATTCGAGGCTCGCCGACGCTCACGCTCACGCCCACGAACTACGTGACCGTGTCCCCGTACACACACAGGCTTCTTCCCCACTGTCTCACTTGATCCATTCTCTGTTGACGCCTTGTGGCAGGATGAAGAAAACAAACAAGAAAATACAGAAATAAGTCGCACCGGTCCCGGTAGTCGGGCGGCCGGGGTCGGCGTTGAACGGACTCAACTGGCTCGTAGCGACAACGCCTCTCACAGAAGGCGCGCCAGTCTCCAATCTCAGCACACCCCCTCCTCCATTGAAATCCAATTGACGCTAATAACTAGTTACATACATAGCTGTGTTCTCTCTATCCCAACCCAAGTCGAGCCGCCGCCGCCATACATGGGTCCTCCATCCCTCCAAACCCTCCAACCCCTCGCTCTCCACCGGTCCTAATGCAATGAGCGCAGCAGCCAATGCACCCCTGCCGTCTCGTCCGTTGCCCAGACCAAGATCAATCTTGACGGAGCTTGCGCGCTTGTATGTACGTAGTTGCCGCCCTACCAGCATGCCACCACAACTAGGTACACACGATGTGATGGCCCACGGCGGCCTCGAGGACCCTCTCTTCTCCATGTTCATGCATGGTCCGTTTTGGACGGGGTTTGGAATAGGTATATATCGTAGACCCATTCCCCCATCCTCGACCCCAGCCGCTATCATCGCCACTACCTATTCCTCTCCTCCTCCTTCTTTACAACGGCCGATTTCTTGTTATGGCCGTGTCTGAATAGTCACCTTTCCTCTCTCGTTGTGTATATTACCCTGTCTTGCGGCGGCGCGAGTGTGTGTCTACGGTGCATAGTGCTTTTGCCTTGGTTCCTCCAGCGTCTTTGAATCGCTCTTATCTCACCTAAACCATCTCAGACAGTGAATCACTGTCAATCTCAGACCACGAGACCCGATACTCATCACTCTACCCAATCAATTCCTCCTTACCTTCGTTCGATTGCATTTCCTTCGCCTCTGCGCATCACCTCGAGGCTATCACAACAGTATCAACGGCTCTTATCAGCAAAGAGCCTGAAAGGGTCTGCTCAGCGGTAGCTATCAGAAGCCACCGTGCCTTACGACAAATCCTCCCTACCACGGAGGGGATAACAGCACCCTTCGCCCACCTAACGAGCTCTTTGGACCTTCAACACCTGCCCAAATCAACATGTATGAGTCCGAGACCGAACCCCTGGGGCGAGCCTCCTTGCCTGGCTTGGCGGGACTTCTTCCTCTGTCTATGCCATCCTTAAATTTCTGGCATTCGACAACTTTCTGGGTCTTCCTCTTTTGGGGAATATGGTAAGTTGATATTGCGCCCCGCCTGCCTATGAAAGCCGATATCTCTCGGCCCTCACCGTTTCGAGATTGCTCAGATACTTGCTCTTATAATAAGAGGGCTAGTCCACCTTTCTGCATACAGACTCTAATATCATTTTAGGATTCATCGCTATTTCCGTCTCATCGTCCATTGTGTCAGCCACTGGACGTACAAGTCAAAGCCTATCCCGAACAAACCTACTTTCACAAGTAAGGATGTCACTGTGGTTATCCCCACCATCCACAACGCTTTTGAAGAGCTGCGACCTTCTCTCCAAAGCATCTTGGCTTGCGAGCCGGCTGAACTGATCCTGGTCACTACTCATGACAAGCGAAAGGGCCTCCAGCAACTGGCTGACTCGCTGGCTTTTCCCAAGGTCCGCGTTCTTGATACTCCCATCGCCAACAAGCGACTTCAGGTATGCGAGGCTCTTCCCAAGGTTGAAACTCCCATCACCATAATGGCGGATGACGACGTCACCTGGCCCTCTACTCTCATGCCCTGGATTCTGGCCCCCTTTGAAGATCCCCAGATCGGCGGTGTCGGAACTTGCCAGAGGGTTCGCCGCGAGCATGAAGCGTCCTGGTCAACCCGAGCCTGGAACTGGCTGGGCGCGGCATACATCGAACGTCGCAATTTCGAGATCTCGGCTACGCACAACATCGACGGTGGCACATCTTGCATGTCGGGCCGCACAGGCGCCTATCGCTCTGAAATCCTTTCGAGCCATGACTTCCTCCATGGATTCAAGAACGAGAAGTGGAGGAAATGGATCCTGAATGCGGATGACGACAACTTTGTGACCCGCTGGCTGGTCAGCCACCAGTGGAAGACATGGATTCAGTATGAGAAGGAGTGTGAGATTGAGACGACCCTCGAGAACAGCCACAAGTTCTTGTATCAGTGCTCGCGTTGGGCCCGAAGCAACTGGCGAAGCAATTGGACCAGCTTGATTACTGAGCGATACGTCTGGAAGTGAGTAGTAGCCCTTGAGTATCTAAAGGTATTCATCTAACACGAGACTTAGACAGCAATGGTGGTGCACCTACTCACTTCATATTGCAACATTTACTTCCCTTGCTTTCGCTGTCGACCCACTCCTTCTTGCCTCGTGCTGGTGGGCGACCGCAGACTGGGATATCCAGAACCGTCGATATGCCTTCTGGTCCCAGTTTGTTTTCATGTTTGCCTTCACCAAGGTGGTCAAGCTCATGGGCCTGTTCCTCCGAAACCCCAGCGATGTCATCTTCCTTCCGGTTTCAATCGTGTTTGGCTATTTCCACGGACTGGTCAAGCTGTATGCATTGATCACTCTGAACATGGTATGTTCTGAATTATCACAGACACGATCATCGACTCTAACTAAACATGACTGCAGACTTCATGGGGTAGCCGAGCTGATGGTGATACCAACGATGAGCAGCGGTTGGCTCCGGCCCCGCAGCCTTCAATTGTTCTAAAGACGCCCCCCGGAAAGGGTTCGCTCATCCGCTACAACGCTCGTCAGAAGGGACGACCAGCGCAAGGACGCGGAGTGCAAGGTGGCGCATGGGAAAAGAGCGGCTATGCCGCCTACGACTCGAGCACATCGTATATGCCTATACGTGTGCATACGCCGTTAACAATAGCCCCCGAAGACACCAAGCTGCAAACGAACGAAAATTCGATCAGTGGAGAGTGCCGGGCAATGTGACTGGCGACGAAACGACTTTGATGATGCCATGAGCAACGATTTTATTTCGCAATGGAGATTATGTACGAAACCAATTTGGTGATAACGAATATGAGGCTATTTTTTCTATGCATTCTCACGGAAGCTTGCATTACATCAGAACCACCGAAAAAGGGATGACATCGGGTTATGGATGGAGTCAGGGTGGGCGAGAATTGGGGTTTCGCGAGGGTTTCGGGCAAAAGTTCTGCTTTTGACATGAGAGACGACAGAAGACGCTTTTCCGGTTAATGGCCGTTGGGCCCGGTTCGTTTACTATGTGTCGCCTGCCTGGAATGAGACATGTCCAAGGCGGATGAGTTGACACGATACGGCCTGGGCAACGAGCTTAGCGGACCCAATTTTGGTGGGCTGGAAGCACTCAAAGGCTGTGGTGGCCACAAGTCACTTTGACGAGCTGAAGCTGAAGGTCAAGTCGTCTCTCGTCTTGTAACAAATCGGGAATGGGTTTGCTCCATGAGTGGTTATCTTCTAATTTTTGGGTTGGTGAAAGAAACAAAAAGGCAAAGACTTGAGGGGGGTGGGCAACATATGAGACACTTTGATAATGGAAAGCCTGGGAGTCTACTCGATAGTTAGCAAACAGACTCGTTATGCTCACAACCTTTGGTCTTCATCATGTGTTCAAGTTGTGAAGAGAATAGTGGGAGTATTACGCGGACATGTTGGTGGTGTAGATATGCCTGGTTGGCCCACCTCGAAAATAACCCGTTAGTTCCGCAAGGCAAGATGGTGTCGTTGATGATGGCTTTGAAGGTTAGTGATGACAGGGCTAGCCAAGATGGGGTTACAAGATGGGATCTGATGTTGACCAGCCCGTCCAGTTAGTCAGTTAATAGTGGATGACACTAGGATCCGCAACGCCATCAGGCGAGGTGTGCGTACTACTTCCGAGTTGGGGGTGGGTTGCAGGGTTGGTTACTGTCGTCCGAGATGTAACCTCGGTTTTTTTTCCCGCAGTGTGGTGGGAACAGAAATCTTGATCTGTGTGTGCCAGGCCTGGTTAGGGCTCACATCTGCCAGATTGATGACGATACAGGTCGCCCCAAAAGTCAAAAGGTTGCTGTGTCTGGACGACGCTGAGCACAGATGAGGCCTGAGATATCCAGGGTCCTACCCCGTTGGGCGATTGGCCTCAAAAGGCCAAGGCCGTGACAGCGACAGGTGGTCTGTGGTTAACAGAGTTTTGCCCATCTTGTGTCATTTCCGGGCTCTTTTTCTGATCACTGTTGCACCCCGGCGGGGCCTGTTGTGGTCCTAACTAGGAGCTTTGGTGTCACGATGAGTTGCAGACAGGGGGGAGCTTCATCAACAACCTGGCAACCCAGGGAAGCCCCCCGCAATCGTTGCATCGTAGGCTCCGTTTCTCCTCGTCGTCGGCCAAACCAAGACAGGACTGATTACCATTGCCGCAGCAGGACTTTGTTGTTGAACCACAAAGCAGCGATTCAAGGTCGTGGATAACGGGTACGTAATGAGGCTGGTTCGGAGGGGGAGGGGTTTATTGACACTGAGGACCCATGCTGGATAAACGCCCAGAGAAGCTAATATGTGTGTCTGAGTGTGATCGGCCGCAGCTTCGCTCCTCTTTGACGCGGGGTTTTCTGCTATCCACTCAGATATCATGATGTGAGACAGACGACGCAAGGTACCTACCTACATCTGTGGTTAGCCGGATCCTGGAAGAGATGAGGGTGTGTGGCATCAGATAGCAGCGCGTGCTTCTCGTCGGCATCTTCTGTCTTGCTCTTCTGCACACGCACAGATAGTTAGTTGATAGAGGCCGAGGTGGCGGCAGAGGAAGGTCTTGTTGGTACTTCTTCATCTGCAGAGTCATTGGACCGCCTCAATATGGACGGACGCACGATGACTGCCCCGATCCAACTATTCAACACAGATCGAGCTGGTTCGTCAAGGGACAATGGTGAGTGCCGTGTGCTGGCTTCGTCGTACAAGACAGGGTTGGCCTCCTAAGCCACCCCCATGATTGTCGTGGGGAGGAGGTTGAGATTTCGGTTTAGTCAACATGCTTGGCATGGCATCCGCGAACTGTCGCTAGCTAGCCGTAGCATCAAGATTCAGCTCTGAGATCCACAGCGGGAGGACATCTGTGTTGGCTGGGCCATGAGGTTTGTGACGATCCTCGAGCACATACATACATGATCCAAGCAAAGGAACCGATGCTGCTCGTGACGCCAACCTGACAAAAGAGCTACGAGCTCCCCCACAGTCACGCCATCTCGGCCGTCTCTGGCTTTGCATCATCTCAGACGCAGGTCCCTGGATGCAAATCCTCCGGAACAAGAAGGGGGCCCGTTGATGTGCTCGTTTGTGCAGATCCGGGCTCAACACACCAGGTGCACGAGATCCATCTGTACGCCCGCAGACTAACGTTAGCCCCACGACTCCAGTTAGCCACATAAGAGCGAAGTCACTGGGCAGAGGAATTGCGCAGGACGCGGTGGCCCATTCATCAACGAGAGAACTATGCTGGTGTATCATAGCAGGCTGCCTCGGGACTCTCACCTTGGTCTGGAGTTGACTTTTGCAAGTTGTCCCCTTCAATCACCCACCTTGATACTTGATATCGCAAGTGTCGTCGTGGATCTGGGACTCGGCAAGGAACAGAGACATCCAAGATCAGGGACGGTAAGAAAATCCCTCGACAAGACTGTTACTGTTATCCTCGTTGCGACAGGTTTGGAATCAGTTCTGCTGAGAGCTCATGTAGCCAAGACCATCCAAGCTTTCCTGCCTTAACGTTAGTTAACTTACGTTACTCCTGGTTGCCTCATCAGGCAACTCGGATCTTGCCTCATCTTGATTGCCTGCCTCAGGCGGGATCTAACGTTACCAGGCGCGACGAGGCACCACCTTTCCTTACCTCATCACAACCACCAAGTTAATCAGAATATCCAACGCTGGTTTACTTCAACTCTGCTTCTCCGTCACGAATCCACGTAATAAAAAAAACCTGACGAGCTTTTCGTCTTCCCTCGATGGCTTCTGGATCGCCACAATCCGTTCGCTCATCACGCAGTGACTAGTTATCCCCATGTGCTTAGCTGCAGCTCGCCATCGCGGTCAACGAAAGACAGGCCGCCCAAAGTCCCTGCGCTTGAGAGGCTTGATACGATGATGCAAAGCGTTGCAAGATGGCTGCATCGAATTTGACATGTAACTAACATTAGACCCCAGGTGCATTTGTTTGAAACACAGGAACGCCTCCATCCTTCAGACGACGATACCGATACTCCATGTGCTGTAGCATATCCAAACACCTCTCGCCTGCTTGTTGTCTCTCTCCTCCGCTCTCCGAGATGACGCACGCGCGGCTTATCGTCAGTCATGGTCCATCTACCTATCTCATGGTTCGACGTTGGCGCTTGACCTTGGGTCAAGCCGCAGTAGCCGCCGGGCCGGACCACTTAACCCTTGACAGAACTCTACCCATCCTCGCTTGACATTCCGTCTTGAGCTTATACAGTACAACAGCCTCCGGGGATATCTTACTGAAGTGAACCAAGATACAACCTGATCCAGCCAGTAGCGAATGCAGAATGGGGCGACCCTTTTCTCATTGCTTGGCCCTGGCACCATTCTTCATCCCATGTCGATTGTCCAGCAGAAGAGGACTGCGTGCGCTATAACTGGAGAAGAGAGCCCCGATTCATGTGCGTCTCTAACCGGGCCGGACTAAAGGGTCAGCATCCTCGAATATCGAGGGGGTATCTCTATCCAGGCTTGTCCAAGCGTGCATGCTGCATGCAGGCCATGCGTGCAGGACGCCGTCGGTCTCTCTCCACTAAAGTAGCCACGCAAAAGTGGTTCGTGTCGACAGCGGGAACAGACGATGGTGGCCACTGTTCTTCATCGAGACCGAGACATCGACTGAGACATTCAATCCTGCCAACTTCTTAATCAGAACTAGCCTCTAATGGAAAACTCGCAGATAGTGGTGGTTGGCCAAACGAAACATGTGAATACCGTTCGACCCTGATCGCTTCAATGCTTGAACCGGTGACACCTACCGAGTAACTAACTACATGGGGGACCCTTCGAGCCCATGCGCCAAGACTCTAGCCCCTCCATAAACCCTCCACGAACCGAGGTTTGATTGTGTAGCGATACAAATGCAAGATAATGGTCTATCTCCCGATGTTTCGGGAAATTTACTACAGTGGCGTTCTAAAATCCCAGTACTCCGTACAAACCTCAGTTATCCCTCGGTTCTTTTGCATTTTATAGACAGGTAGATTGAGGAAACACATGTGGACTAACAACATAATATACCAAACGCTCAAGCTGACCACGTTATTTAGGATAAACACTCACAAGTATATACAATATTTGGTTCAAAAGACAAATCCTTCAACTTATTTCTTTGTACTCTTTTCAAAGCTGGTCTTTCTATATTATTAAACAAGTCGATGCTCTACATTCCATACCGTTGAACTTCCAAAACCTAACTAATTGTCAGATACAATTGGCAGGCTTAGAATGCAAACATAAGAACCTCACAGTATAATGCACAGACTGTAAACTAGGACAGTGAAAGGCAACAAGGGCTGAGAGGATGGGCAGTTGTAGGTCGGTTTTTCTTGGATAGCCACGGTGGTAATGACTGCGCAACAGATAGACACCGCGAGGAGGGATTACTTCTGCGACAGCATACACAACATGATAAAGTATCGATTGTTAATGTCTTACTGAATGCTTCTCGTGTTATACTAAATACAAAGAGGAATGGCATAGCACTATGTTTTCGGTGTACATCCTTCGTGACCACCCCAGCTGCCATGCCTAGTCACCTCCTTGACCAACAAGAGTTTTCTCTTATCAAACTGTGCCCCCTAGGTAGAGAATGTTCTGTCTGATGTGATCAGTGAGTGCAACTCTCCCTGTGTACACGTAGCCGACAGTGTCTTCCCAGGCTCGAGGATAAGGGAGCGGAAGCTCGATGGTGTCACCTGGCCGTGCAATTTCAGAGAGAATGATGGCGGCGAGAACAGGCAGGTACGAGCGTGCATATTCGAGATCTTAGGAGCAGTTAGAAACATCATGATTCGGCAACGTTTTGGCCATGGTCAATAGTGTGAAGGAGTCTCCACGATGTGATGCAGGGCAAGCCACTTACGGATGGGAACAGGAGATAACCCTTGACCAGATCCTCTTCTTTCAAAAGTTGATGAACGGTTAGGATCAAGGCCAGGAAGAGCTCCGTATGAGTGCCGTCGCTCATCTGCAAAGCGTGGTGAGCTTGGCTGAGTGGTGGTGGATGGGGGCTGCAGAGTCGCAACAGATGCCCGCCGAGTCTGGTCGGCATATTCAACCGAATCCCGCCTGGGAAGCGTAGCTCGCAATTCATCCAGATCAAACGTTCGCGTGAGTACCAGCGGTTTTCGGCCCCGGGAATGTACAACCACGCGGGTGGTCAGGCGCCCGTCGACAAGGTAAGGCGATGGCGGCTCTGTATCGCTGCGCAAATGTATGGTGGAAAGTCGACGGAGTTCGACTGGCATCACCAGCAGTTCTGCATCATGAGGTCTGTACGAACCAACAAAGCCTCGCCGACGAAGATGTTCCCGCTGCCGAGCCTGTTGCATGGCCCTTGCGTGCAGCACACCCGGTGGCGCAGATTGTCTGCGATCATATGCTCGCGCAGCATATCTATCTGCTTCGTTGAGCAGCATGCTTCTTGTCTCTTCCACAATGGTTGGTCTGCGGCGGTAGATAGAAGGCCCAAGCAATGGCGCGGAAAGAGGAGAGCGTCGAGCTGGCAGTGTGTTAGGAGTTGGTAGTGCCAGCTCTGCGATAGGTCTCAGCGAGACATTTCGAAGACTCGACTCCAACTTAGGAGACTCGTGGGATCGGGAATCCAACCGATCAACGGCTCTCTTGTCATGCTGCCGCATCTGCTCATCCCTGGATTCCTGCAGGCCTGGGAGAGGGAGACTGCGAGGTGACAGTGGTGAGGCGGACCAGGCAGGGCTTTTGAAGGCCATGCGTGCTCGCAGGGATTGGACATTGAAGTCAAGACCAGTGGTTCGAATGGGCTCTATCGCGGGACGAGGCCGAGCCTCTGTCGCAGTTGATGTCATGGTCAAGAGCTGAGACGGCACTGGTTTATACTTTTGGATGGACGAGTTTTCTGGAGCCACTGCAATCTAGCAATAGTGAGGACTTGCAGCAGACGGCGCAAGCTGTTTGACCATGGAGTTCCCCCGGGAGTTGGTAAAGAAGATATTAGAAGTAGTGGTCTTGCCCGCGGATAGTCGCCATTTTATGAACTGGAATGAGAGTTGCTGACGCTCAAAGAAAAGGAGAGAAAAGAACTTCACGGTTGCACATCTGCTAACGATCCTCTGACCTCAGAGCACCCTCCTCTCACAAAGAAGAAGGATTTCTTGGCGCTGACAGGATTGCTTTCACGTAGAAGTGCGCATGTTTGCCACGCAGGAGAACAAAGAAAAGCGGCTTGCTTAGGCGCCAAGAGGTTGGCTTCCGTTGCGATGAGCCCGCTCTTGGTTGGCCTCAGCAGCACGAAGGCCTGAAGAAGGCGTCACGGAACCAAGCGAGGGCTGACCCTCTCGGTAATTGCAATTGCATGAGTCGGATACGATGCTGTTGGTCTGTGTTGGTTCAAGGTTGACAGTTGTAGATGCCAGTACCGTGTCGTTGGTTCAGGATACACGTGACGCTCTAGCCGTACACTTCTGTCGTTGTGTCCTATTGGTCGGCAGTCCTGGCTGCAGCCTTGGTGGCTCCCCATTGCCGAAACTGGGGATCACCAAGCAAGGCTGAGCATCCCACCCTCACTTGTCAAGTTTGACAGGTGTCGTTATCTGTTTTCACATTTGCACTGCTCTTTGTATCCAAACCAATTTCGAACCCTGGATATGCGTTGAGACTTCCAAGATTCAGCAGTTGGCCATGTCTGATCCCGCCAGCTACAAGCAGCAAAAGGAGGACTTTGTGTCCAACCTCTCTGGCGGCTCCGTTGCAGAGGTCAACTATGTCACGTCTGTCGCGGCGGTTTGTTCTTCCCATAACCTTGTATGTAAACAAGTTTCTAACCTCTATTCCAGGTAGCTCTCGTACTTTGGTCTGTCCTACAGTCCCGACAGTCCTTCTTTGAACCGTACAGCCTCCTCGCCTTCGCCGTCGATTTCCTGCTCAATGTCGGCGCTATTCTTCTCTCCACGACCCTGTACTCAAACTCGCCGCTTCTACTCAATCTCCTCTTGATTGCGCCAGCCGTAGTCATCTTTACACTGCCCACAAACTCGATTAACCGAAAGAAGAAGGCCAAGGTTCCCCCAAATGCACGATCAGGGAGCTCTGCGCAGCTAGATGTCCTCTCGACCAAGCCCTTTCTCACGAATTATCGGGGTTGCATGATGATTATCACATGTATTGCCATTCTTGCTGTCGACTTTCGTTTGTTTCCTAGGCGGTTTGCCAAGGTTGAGACGTGGGGTACCTCTCTGATGGACATGGGCGTCGGGTCCTTTGTCTACGCGGGAGGTCTCGTCGCAGCTCGCCCCGTATTGCGAGAGAAAGCAATCGGTCGCACCACAGGCCGCGCGACATCAGTGGGATATCGGATTATCCATTCAATGCGTCATTCTATCCCGCTGCTGGTACTTGGCCTTATTCGACTCCTCAGTGTCAAAGGCCTTGACTACGCAGAACATGTGACGGAATACGGCGTACATTGGAATTTCTTCTTCACGCTAGGCTTCCTCCCTCCTTTTGTGGCACTCTTTCAGGCGGCTCTTAGATGGATCCCATCCTTTGCGGCCTTATCGCTGTTGATTGGTGTCACCTATCAGGTCCTGCTTGAAACCACCGACCTCAAGGCCTACGTCCTTACGGCACCACGAACAGATCTGATTTCCATGAATCGAGAGGGTATCTTTAGCTTCTTTGGATACCTCGCAATCTTCCTTGCAGGTCAGGATACTGGGATGTTTGTCATTCCCCGCAACATACCCCCGAAAAGCACCGCCAGTCCAGGTGCCCAGAGGAACACACTATTGATGACGATGGCTGTCTGGGGCGGTGTCTGGACGGGGCTCTACCTGCTTTCCACGAGTTATACATATGGCTTCGGCTTGACAGTGTCCCGGCGGTTGGCAAATCTGCCCTATGTGCTCTGGGTCGTTGCGTTCAACACCATGCAGCTACTTGGATTTGCTGTCGTTGATACCATCTTCTTTCCCGCATTCTACAATGCTCAGGACGGAAAGTCCGAGAAGGAAGCTTATATCAAGTCGACCAGTCGCGTGATTCGAGCTTACAACCGCAACGGACTGGTTCTGTTCTTACTGGCCAACCTGCTGACTGGCTTGGTCAACATGACATTTCGCACGCTGGATGCTACCCCAGTTCAAACTATTGGGATCTTGGTCGTATATATGTCGACAGTCACAGGCGTTGCTGTTGCCTTGGATACTTACAACATATCGATCAAGCTTTGAGAGTTGTAAATATGGATCGGCACGGCGTTTGTGAAAGGCATTGAGTCGATTTGGTATGCCATGGACGATTATGGTTCCATGGATGTAGCATAGAGTTCCCTTATAACTAATGCATGAATATGGCGCAAAGCTGATGTTACAATGTGTTATATTGATTTTAGAAGCGAACGCCATTATAACTAAAGCCTTCCCAAGTCATTAAATCAGTTCACGCTGTTTTGAGCTTTTGCATGAAAACCACGTTCTCGTTCGAGCGATCATCCGGTAGAGCCGGAGGCAAGGACGAGCAATGGTCTCGGAGTTTCGGCAGTTGAGAACAAAGGCCAGACAGTTGCGGATACAAGAATAAGGTCCTAGGATAACGGTTTTGACAACTGATGCATCGAATTTGAAGTGGAGGTGGTAGAGGTTTAGGATCAGGATTCAGCCAGGCCACAACGCAATCAAAGAGAAAGCCTAGTTAGTAACTACGTGCGAGATTCATGATGCAACAAAAAGAAATAGAACCAATACTGTCTAAGCTTCATTGGTTAGTATGACTTTCAATGCCTGATGGCTTGTCGCCTGATGAACAACTATCCCCTTAGATCGGACGCGATGCGCTTCAGGTTCCTTTAGATGCAGACAAAGCAACCTGAACAGCATGAGAGCGGCGCAGCCAATAGTCATCCCATAACAAAAGGAAAACCCGTCGATAGCTTGCGGTGAGACGGGCGAAGCCGGATTCTCAAACACGGTAGCCGGCCACGTTTCGCTGGGGCGGTTCAGATATCGAGTATCTGTTGGTAGAAAATTGCATCTCTAGTTAGTTGGAGCCCACGCCGGCCAGGCTGAGATGTCTCTTTCAGATGTTTCTTCAAGACGGCGATGCCGGGAGATGACGTCTGAAACGGACGGACGAGCTGTCGCTCCAACCTTGTCAGGCTCAGATCAACGTCAGCGGGATCCCTGCCTCCTTTAAATGTAGCTCATCTCCGGGTTTTAATGCTCGTCACGCCCAACATGGCGCAACGCGCACAGGAGCTTGAGATGGCGCGTGAAAGCGCGAGGGCCTTGTCCACTAATTAATAACTTACAAGGTCATTGCCATCTGCAACTGCAACAGCATCTCAGTGTCGCACAAGTGTCGTGGGGCCGATAGTGGGAAAATCGGAAGATGGAAATTAGAGTGTTTCAGAGGTCTAAGACACAGTGACAGTCCTGTATCGACACGACAAGGGTTTGCATCCATCACAGGCTGACAACGGGTTGCTTATACGAGAAAGACATTACTTTGTTCGAACTCGCGCAAGAGAACCAATGCCACAGACGGTCAAGACTATCAATTAACTAGTACCGAGGCCAACAAGCGACTTTGGCTCGTCGTGCCTAATGCAGTGTTTTACTTACCTTAGTTAACTGCTGGGATCGGGGACTGTTTGTATTACAAGGGTCATATGCAAAGCCGGGGGTTTGACCATTTAAGGCAGGCCTAAACAGTTGCGAGTGAAGGAAGATGGATGTTGACAGCGCGGAAAGGGACACAGGGGTTGTGTCTTGTCAGAAGAGCAATCGTCGTAACTACATAGTTATGCACTATACTCGTACATATTGGCAGCTTTCTCGAAGCGGCATCGAGGCCTCTGAAGTACGTAGTACGTATGGATAAGCTTGTTTGTCGCTCAACCCTGAACCCTGGCTCTCAACTCACATCTCGGCCGCAAGAGTGACGATGCGCTAGAAGAACATCAGAAATAGATTCAGACCTGTTTTTTCCCATATGTTAGTCGAGGGAATATCGAAAAGAACGTCTTTTTCTCTTTTTCTTGGCCCCTGGTTCAAGGAGCGTGAACCGAGTTCAACCACAACAAAAATCGTGCCAGCAGCCTGCGCTGTGGTCTTCTAGGCCTTGTCTCGACCCGATCTTCTCGAAACAAGTGGAAATCACGGGTGCGCGCTGCTCGTCTTATGAGATTGCCCATCACCCGCGAACCCGAGCGCTTTGGTAAAAGCTGAGGAGATGGGACGGGCTTAGGCGAGGCGGAACAAGAGACGCCTTTTTGTATACGAAGTGCGAATAATGGGATTAGGATTGGTGTATGGAGGCAGCCACCAAAAGTCTTTGCCTGCTAAGAATAACCCCTGTAAACCCTAATAGGGATCTGCCACCTAATTAGTATATAATCGTCCTATAAGTGATTATTTTTACGCCACTAAAGTTTCCCCTCTTTCTATAATATATATTATAATAATGCTGAAAATAGATATTACGACCCGGGCTATAGTGGTTATGCTGAAGGCACTAGCTAGAGAAGTAAAAACTACTGCTGAAATCGAAGGAATAATAAGTCTTTTATACTATACGATTAATAATATCTATAGTTAAGTAATTAAGTGAGGCTTTAAGCTAAATAAGCGGCTATTATAGATTATAGCCGCCTGGTTAGAAGATATGCTATATCTTAGGCGGCCTTTTAAGTAGATAGAAGAGAATAAGAAGCTAATTTTCGATAAGATTAATATGGATTAATATAGAAGAGAGAAGCCTATTGCTATTATTATTAGTAAGCTTAACTTATAGGGTATTAGTATATTAGTTATAACTATTATTAGGATTCTTAAGTCTATAGGCTATAGAAAAATAAAGCTGATAAGGAAGCCTAGATTAATAATAAAGATATAGAAGGATTAATTATAATAGTGCCTTAACTATTAAGATTAGACCCTTAAAGACTAAAAGGTAGTTATTTAGTCTAATAAGATATCTATTATTCTCTTTTACTATTATAGTAGTTATTAGATCTAAAGGAAAGCAGATAAATAGGTCCTTTATAGCTATATTTATAAGCGCTAGAAAGGGGCTAGTGAGTTTATATTTTAAGGTGCCTTTATATATAATAAAAAGGGCCCTTATTATTATTAGTAGCTAAAGACTATAAAGGAGAAAAAGGAAGCTAAGGTAGCACTTTAGGCGATAAATAAAGCCCTTAAGCTATAGATATATATAGAATAGGAGCTCTTAAATAGTATATAAAGATTAAGGCTTTATAACCTATTAGGTATAAAGCTAGCTTAGAATTAGAATTAGTAGAATAGTAAGCTTATAAGAGAGAGTAAGAAGAGTGATATAGATTAATAGAGGTATTAGTAGAAAGTCTTTATCTTAAAATTACTTCTTTTTACTATAGAATATATAAAGGATAAACTAAATATTATTATATAAGAGAATAAGGCCTTAGTATATACTTATTATATATAGTAATATATATTTAACCTTATTAGTATATAATAACTTCTTTAGTATAGTAATAGCTTAGATTTAAATATAATTAAGCCTATTTAGCTATAGATAAAGAGATATACTATAAAGAAAAGCGCGCTAAAGAATAGAAGTAAAGCTATTTAGAAATAGAAGACTACTTAAAAGGAATTACTATAAGAGAAGATATAGGTATAGATAGAGAGAATCCCTTTATATATTTATAAAATAATTAATATTAAAAGAGGGAATAAGTATATAGAAGGTAGGGATTTTCCCCTATAAAAGTAGCTATTTTTAGGTATCCCTACTTTTACCCTGCTTTTATTGTTCTTAGCGTAGGTAAAGACTTTTGGTGGCTGCCTCTGTAATAGGCATGGATGATAGACACGATGAGTGTAAGTCCCAGCGTTGCATGCTGCGTAGATCCCGTATTAACGTTAGTACGTAGCTCAAAGAAACTCGAGCGAGCCAAGATTCATTGGATTGCACGCGCCCTCGATATCACATTGTCTCCGAGATCCCTCCCTTTCTCATTCTCAGCACAGGGCATCATCAGCCAATCCTTTGCGGTGTGACCGACCTATTATCCCGCGCCGCGGTGTAAGCTACTGTATTGATGGCGGCCAGAGCGTCGATTGAGCCCCCGAGAAGCCCACTTCTAAGATTACCGGTCAATGCCAGTCCGTCACATACTGGGCTCGTGTCCAAGGTCCGAGGCGGAAGTCATCTTCAGGTTTGTATCCGTACCGTAGTCCATAGTTACTACGTATACTTTGTATTGCTGAGTGAGGGTGTCATCCTCCCTTGAGACGAGTACCTCATGCCCTTCGTCCTGGCTGGGCGTTTAGTGATGAGGTTCTTGGTAACAACCTAGCATGGTTCTGAGTAGACGATATCGAGTCGAGTCCAAGCCTCTAGTTAGTAAGGACGGGTGGCGGCTAGCTTTATTGCATTTGGGCATCACCCGGCATATTCGTAAGTTTACAGCAATTTATCTACCAGACTGGGCGACGTCAGACCAACAGGGCTTCTCAAGAGTGCCAGTTGGGCAGAACTGGGACTAGCTTCAGACGTAGCTTCGCTCCAAGAGCACGGGAGAGCCCTCGAAATTGCGGAGAACCACCGAAAATGCAGACCAGGGACAGTGAAGATGGTGCGAGTCCTGGCCAGCGTGACTCGGTAATGGTTAGGAGCATGACATCTAGTTAATCTCAAGGGGGGCCAGCGACATGGGTTAATCTCGTTCGTTCTTGACAAAGACATCTGATCCCCTTGGGCTCCTAATTATCACCGACATCATCATCATCGTCGTCGTCGTCGTCGTTAACAGGAATATAATGCATGATGCGTCGCGTACTCGGTACTTGTAATGTGAGCCTAGACCATGAGAACAGACCAGCAGAAGAGATTTACCTTTCGGTCATTGTTGGAGATGAATAAGGGGACAAGTTTCTAAGAGTTAGGCACATGTCCCACGATCTTAGTCGATATTCAATAATACGTATCACAAACGTGTTGCCAGCCTGATGTGAAGATGGCCATCGTGGGATGAGAAAGAAGGCTTGGAAGTTGTCTGGCCCAAATCGGGCGTCCCCGGTACGTTAGCTGTACCTGCAGGAACGACGGCTTTCTGACGTTAGGTACAACCGGCGGGTAGGTAGCTCCGCCGAACAAGGGCGCTAGAGATACGGAGTACTTGCTTCAAGCCTGGGCTCAGGTACACGGCTGAGGTACCCCTTTCTACTTGCTCTTCTTCCACTCCTTGCATCAAAGTCCCCGAATAACGTTACAACAGTCCTGGAACAACTTTGCCAGTGGGGATAACCCAGTTTGGTCAATGGTCAGTGCCTGTCCAGCCAGTGGATACGGTAGCACGAAACGCCAGCTACGGCCGGGGCTCCACACCCAGCCCAAGGCTCATCTCGTCAATTTGGCGCTGGCGCCCGAGTCTTTGAGAGTCTGGGACTGAACTTCCATCCTTGGTTGAGATGAGATGTGCCAGGTTCTGGGTTGTTCACCTCGAGCCCAGCTGTTTCTGTTTCTGCTGCTGCTGCTGCTGCTGCCCGGAGCGCCTGTAAAAGTACCTACCTACGTACCTTGCGTAGTGGTGCTACCTATTATTCCATAGTATTAGCCAGGCCTCCCTCGGCTGGTTCCATTCTCCTTCGACCCTTCCCTCCTCCTCCACCCCTTCGAGCGCGAGCGCGGTCCCAACTCGAACTTGGTCTTCACACCATCTGCTTCTGGCTCGCCCAGAGCCTGTCTTGTTTGCCGTTTAATCCACCGCTTCCCATTCATTTCCGTTCGGGCTTTCTCTCTCAGCCTCGTCAGTTCCTCTCCTCTCAGCGTTTGGTTGTTGCGCGTTTATGGTGTGCGTATTGGATGTCGATCTTGTCTCCCCCAACCTCCCTCAGCTCCATCGTCGCCCTCTTGCCTAAAGAAAAAGGGAGCCCGTTAATTAGCTGCTGCAGCACCAATACCGCTAAGCAGCCGCAACAACAACAACAACAACAACAAAAACCAAGACGGGCAATCCTCCGTCAAGTGCCAACACATCCAACGTCGGCTGCCCCCCTAATAGGCTTGTCGCGCCAATACTTGTACCTCAGCTCCTGGGTCTGTCCCGCCGAATACATTCGATAGACGGAAAACTCGAAATCGTTCTGGGACATTGAGGAGGCGCACTTTACCTATCGAGATTGGACGCGCACAATGAGATAGCAGAGATTGTGAAGACTCATTGGCATCTTGAAACGGCTCCCCGTACTGGTCGCTTACAACTGCTCCCCTGGAGCTTCTCGATTCGCCAGCCGCGTCTAATAACCCCGGCCTTGCGTCCCCCCCCGAAAACCTGTGGTCTGAAACTGCCAGCTATCTCGACCTGCATATTCGCGTCGCCGCCTGGCTTTTTTCCAGCGCCACTGCTAAAAACCCTCTATTCGCTTACGCCGTTGAGTTGCGCTCACGACACTACCAACGCTATTCAATTCAATCGACTTTTTACGCGTTTGGGCGTGGAAGATGTCGTCGGCAGCCCTGCAAACGGCCCCCCATCAACACACCGCTCTGGCCTCGTCTCCCTTGGCTACACCGTCTAGTCGCCAATACAGGCCCTCGCACTCATCCCCTACTAGCCAGGCGTACAATGCCCAGCAGACCGCGACCGCCTCCCCAACTTCGCGACGACCTCCCTCACGTAAAACGAGCGACAGTGCTCCCTCGCCTGCTTATCATCTAGGACCTGGCTTCGGTTCCTCTGCCACGGCCAACACGTCCAACGAACAGGACCAATCTGCGTCCGACCGGCACGGCAACATGCCTCCTGTCGCGCCTCCCCGGACTTCGTCCAACCACCAGAGTGGTAGCTCGCGCAGAGCCCAGTACTCAAATGAGAAAATGTCCAACTCTCCCCGTAGAGGCCAGACTGATCCATCTCGAACCGGCTCCCGCGGTGATCCGACCGCCTTGGCAGATAATGGCCACCGGGGTAACAGGGCTGATGCTGCTGCCCGAGCTGGTAGCAGAGACGGCAAGGCCGCCACGACAACCATGCCTATTCGATCCGCCCAGAGTACGCCCTCGAGACCTGTCCACGAAGCCACTGACAGCCTAAACAAAGCCATTGCAGCTGCACAAGATGCCAACGCCCGAGATCGAAATCATGCCACAAATCAAGAAGTCGACGACGATGATGCCGCCGCACCGCCCCCGGTAGTTGCGACGGGCGACAACCATAACGAACAACGAGGGCAACGGAGCCGGCACGACCACAGTCGAAGCCACAAGGGCACAACAAAATTCGGGGACTTCATCTTGGGTAACACCATTGGTGAGGGTGAATTTGGCAAGGTCAAATTAGGTTGGAAGCAAGACAGCAGCGTCCAGGTGAGTTTGATTTCTTTGGTTTTGTTTTTCAGAGAAAACTAGGACTAACGATGCGCCATAGGTCGCTATCAAGCTTATTAAGAGAGACACTGTTGGCGGCAACCCATCTCGATTCGCCAAGATCTATCGAGAGGTTTCCATTCTCCGTCGGGTTCAGCACCCCAACATCGTGCGACTGATCGACAAGGTCGAGACCGACAGGCATATTGGAATCATTCTCGAGTACGCGTCTGGTGGTGAGCTATTCGACTACATTTTAAATCACCGTTACCTGAAGGATAATGCCGCCCGCCGGTTATTTGCCCAACTTGTCTCTGGTGTAGGCTATCTTCACAAAAAGGGAATCGTTCACCGAGACCTCAAACTAGAGAACCTTCTCTTGGATCGCAACCGCAACATCATCATTACTGACTTCGGCTTTGCCAACACCTTTGATGCTCATGAGGATTTGACAACTGAGGAGGAGCTCAATCTTACCGATAGGGAATTTGTGAAACGAATGGGTCTGGACCGCGTAAAGGACAACGGTTCTAGGAAGGGTGACCTCATGCAGACGAGCTGTGGAAGTCCCTGCTACGCTGCCCCTGAACTGGTCGTCAGTGACTCCCTCTATACCGGACGAAAGGTGGACGTCTGGAGTTGTGGTGTTATCTTGGTAAGTTGAAAGCCATGGGATGCGACCCAATGTTTTGCTAATTGTATGTTTTGCAGTATGCAATGCTTGCAGGATACCTACCCTTCGATGACGATCCTGCCAACCCTGAAGGCGATAACATCAATTTGCTATATAAGTACATTGTGACGACGCCTCTGACATTCCCTGAGTATGTCACGCCGCACGCCCGAGACCTCCTCCGTCGCATACTCGTCCCGAACCCCCGCAAGAGAGCCGATTTGTTTGAAGTCGCTCGCCACAGCTGGTTAAGCGAGTATGCGAACCTCGTTGAGTTTATCACCAGCTCGACAACATTGCCATCGGATGTTGCGAATAACGGTGGTGCCTCGGACGACTATGGAGAGGCGCCGAGTCTCGCCAGAAGCTCCTCGGTTCGTGAAGCGCCCAAACACAAGCAGTCGCATCCTCCAGTGGTGGGAGGACTGGCTAAGACTCATGGGAACATTGATCCCGAGGCTGAGTCTGATCGTCGCACTCCCAAGGATGCCAAGCGCCGAACGGTCCAGGTTGAGTATGTAGCTCCCACTACGAAAACCCAGCGTGGTGCTGAGGCGGCGGCATCTACCCCGAAGCCCAGCACCCGTTCTGGTCCACAGACACCTGCCGACGTGTCCGGGATGTCTACCGAAAAGCCTCTGCCCCGGGAGCCTCCACTATCAAAGGACAATGCGTCTAGAACAACCCAGTCTAGGCGGCCACAGAGCTCCCACAAACCGCCTGCTCCCACGAGACCTAGCCGTGACACACGCGCCACCTCTGACAATGCGTTCATGACTGGCATTAGCACTGCTCGACCGCAGACCGGAGGTTCCATGCAATCATCGGCCTCGATGGGCCTGCAGTCCCGTGGCAACTATGGCCAGCCCGCGCCTCCCACGATTGCCGACACGAATGCACAGGGCCGAATTCAACAGCCCTCTAACCCCGAAGACGAAGAGAACATGGCCAAGAATGTCGGCAGTGTCCCTCCCAAGGTGATGAAGATGACGGCTTTCCAGAACGAGACTAAGCGTGAAGGAAGGGGTCACAAGAGATCCAACACACTCGGCGATCTTGGCAACAAGATTATGGGTCGTAGTGGATCCATATTCGGTGGCCGTTCTAAGAAGAAGCCGGAGCAGCAAGCAGACAAGTCGCGGAAGTATCCCCCCGTTAGCATGTCCAGCACAGTGCTCCCTGGCGGTGAAGAGCCTGGCCCGAGGCCATCGATGGATTCAAGGGCGTCGCGTCGATCCTTCTCGCTGGGCCTTGGTAAGAAGCGGAGTGGCAGCATTCCCCGCTCGCAAGGTTCTGGCGATAAGCAGGATCGTCGGCGATTCTCTCTGGTCCCGCCAGCTCTATCACTCAAGGCCATTGGGTTGGGAAAGGACCAAGGCAGCGTCACGGCATCCGAGGCAGATTCTCAGCAAGACCTGCCCATCCAGAACCCTCGCAATGAGCAGTCAAGGGGCTACAGCGCCCGTGACGAGCCTCGACACAGCGAGCCGTACTTTAATGCTTCCTACGAGCAGGTGCAGCAACAGGACACTGCTCACTCGAGCCCCGTCTACAACCAACGTTACGCATCCACCCAACAGGATGGCAGACGACCCAGCGCAATTCCACCGTACATCCAGTCTGGTGCCCATCTGAACACTGGCTCTGAATCTTCCATGGACATGCGGCGGCCTCCTACCGAGTCTCGATCTCGACCATACCAGGGAGATTTTACTGACTCCGAGGGCTACGACGGACGTCCAGTGGGAAGCAGCCGCGGAAACCGAGAAGGAGTGCTTCATAAGAACCACAAGCGATTCACAGATGCCTACGATCAGGACGACTACAGGGGACACGAAGGGAGCAGCGGAGCCGCAAAGCGAGTCATGGACTTTTTTAGGAGACGCGGCAAGGCGCGAGGCGGCGAAGACCGGTGAAGGAAGCATGCGAGTAGCACCCGGAGTTTACGGCGTACCGACTCGGTCTGAGAATTTCTTGCCAGGAAGTTTCCGCACCAATGTTTCAAGTTGGATGCAATAATAGTCATTGTCTATTTACTCTCTTTCCAGGACGTACATCATCGCAATACATATTCAGCTATCAGTAATGAGGGACGACGTCGAAGAATCCTTATGATGCTCTTTCGCAACTTGAAGACCGCCAAGGGTTGGTCCTTTTTTCACGCACGCACCACGGCGCAAAGGAATACAAGACTGAGATTGGATGGTGGTCCTGGATGGTTTTACATATATTTCAGCCAATATGGAAAGAAAATCTGTTATTCAAGAGCGGTTGATGGGAGCAGAGCACAGGCTGGATGACCCTGCGCTTGCTGTGTCCTGGTCGTGGGGAAAGGGTTGATTTTATTTTTTTATTTGTTTGTTCCTATACACGCATCTCAAGGTTGTCTTACGGGCATCAGCGACGGAGCGAGAGTACTAGTTATCGAGAATGAAGTGGATTGAGGGATTTCGAATCGGCAAATTCGAGTGCTTGAAGTAGGAGGTGGAATGTGATTATTTCGACGAAGTCATTGTCCACGCAGCCACCATATCTCATAAGCTAGATATATCAACGCGGATGAGGAGGAGATATATGTAGGAATGAACAGTTGGTGAAAATAGAGTTCCCCGTAGGATGCCTAACTTGTGTATGTTATTTGGGAAGTCGATGAGGGTAAGCGTATAGGGGAGGGGGTTAGTAACATAGTTAGTTAGTATATAGTCTGGTTCCATATATCAGCTTTTCTCTGGCGTCGTCTTAAATGTTTACTACGTACGGAGTAGTATTCTTGGGGTCGAGTAGAAACCTGGCTCAAGCGCCAACTCGCTTGGTGCTTACCTCCATCTGAAGTTACTGAGCCGTTCAAATCGATAAACTGGATTTACAAGCGCAGATAAGGACGGGGAACTACTCACTTATTGACGGAGACATCAAACCAGAGGACGAAAACCATGAAGATGTTATTCTTGATATTGCGCTAGAGTCAGGGCGAGTCGGTTCATGCTTGGTTAGGTAGTTATTCAATCAGACGTCATTGAGGGTTTCTAACTAATAGTCTTGAGCTGATAATACGGGTGTTTAAGAATCAGATGTCATGTTTTGCCAGCTTGAAAGGTTATGCTTGTTCCTACTGAACTATTTCCATTATGCTTTGTACCAAACACTTATCCTTATGGCTCTATCCGTATCTACGTATCAATTCTTCAAGTGTTGTACAGAATGTCAACGTGCTGCGTCCTAGGGATCAGTGTTCTTTGAGATACAGGAAGGCTAGTGAAGTGCATATAACGTTACGTGGTGGAACTGGAAGCTCAACGGGTCCTCTTCAGTATCTTGAACCAGGCGAGACGAGGTACTCCGTAGTAGACGCAATTTCATTATGGAACGTTTCAGAAATACCTTCAAGACCAGAATCAACGGTTCGCCTTGTGAATCCGCTCAGTTTATCACTTGATCCCTGAGCCAAGTTGTTATTGTCCAAGTAAGCCAACCAGGCTGAACCCTGGAAGCACCGAACACCGTCGGAATATTACAGTAAACATGTTCGGCTCGGAGTTGGCTTTCGGCCGTGCGCATTTGCCGGCCACTTTGGAGGCGGTCTAGACTTACTTGATACGTACGCTGCCGATGGTTGATCAGTGGAGATTGGATATAGCGGATGATACGTCACTTGGTGACGAGAAGGTGTGAGCACATTCGATGAGTCTTAGTTCTTTTAGTTTGACTATAATAATGTGATAGCTATTGATGATGAGACTTGAGAAGTTAGCAGCCACAACAGCCAGATAACCTACATAGATAAAGGTCATAATTATCAAGCACCTAACCTAATGTAATCAGCACTCAATTTTATGGCTGAACTCTATAGCAGGCCGATCTCATAATATATATATAAATTACTATAAGATATCAACCTTAATACTATTTTCCTATTTAATCTAAGAACTCCCTAATACCTTAATAGAGGGACCACTATTAGGGCTATTAAATTTATTATTATTAACTATACCTACCTTAAGCTTCTATACTAAGGTATATATAGCCTCCTTAAGATTAGGATTAAATATATCCCTTATTATATTAGTTTCTAATAATTATAATAAGTAATAAAGTAGCTAAGTTATATTATCTTAACTCTATAACTTTTCCTAAATAAAAAGGTATAATAGTCTTATAGGTATTAAGTTATTTAACTTAGCTATTAAGTCTATTACCTTAACCCTAGCTTTATTATTAATAATATCCTTTTAGTGCTAGAAAAGGCGCTAATATAACTATTAAAGCTCTATATTAGGCTTATATAAATTCTCTTTCTCTAGCTATCTTAGGCCTAATAATATAGATAACTCTTTTAATATATTAATAGTAGCTAGGGTAATTAAAGGAAGTAGTGCAGATAGCTATTATAATAGCTATTAGGAAATCATAGCTTTAATAGCAGCTACTATAATATTAAGATTATTAATTAGCTAAGGCTAATTATAACCTTCCTAATTAGGAAGGTTATATAATATAGCTCTACTAGCCTTATTATCTTATATAGCCTTAGCTTTCTTAAGAGCCTCTATTTATTCTATAAGAATAAGATCTCTATATATACTTCTAATACCTATATTCTTCTTAAGGCCTAGAGACCCCTTTAGGTAGCCTTTTCTCTATATAAAATATAGCTTAAGGGGTGCCCTAATAGTATTAGCGTCTTTAGCCTATACTTTATACTATTAATACTAATATAGATTAATATTAGTAACTTCTAATAGCTCTTTATAATAAAGTTATTACTAAAAGAGGTAATAGTATAGAAGGCTAAAAACTAATATAATTATATAAGGGCTATAAGCTTCTTTAGGCTTATTAGATAGGTCTTTATTAAGGCTTTAAAGCTCCTTTATAATAAGAAGTAGACTATAAGTAGCTATTCTCTCTCTAACCTCAGTATATATAATATAGAGGGATAATATAAGCTGCTTATAGGCCCTAATAGCTTATTATATACAAATAATAGCAGCCTAATTAGCTTAGAAAAGCTTAAGAGCTTAAAAGATAATAGAGAGATCTCTTTAGCTAGACTATAGGAACTTCTTTATTATAGAGTATAATAACTTTATAATAGAGGTTATAGAGTAGCTAAAGTGATATATCTAATTAATATAATAGTATATAATCTTCTTCTTCTATAGGGTAATCTATATATTAATAGTATAATCTATAGCTTTTTATAGGTATTTATTAGGAGATTAGAAAGCTTATAATTCCTTATAAAATCCCTACTTAGTTATATATTATATAAGTTAATTCTAATATATAAGAAAGTCCTAAAAAGCTAAGGCCCTATTAACCTAGGTTAAGCTCTTCTAATAGGTAGCCTTAGGGAAGTATTACTT